>JAOWAY010210811.1:0-10073 GCA_028565895.1 Goniobranchus geometricus | reverse complement strand
CGGTAAATTTATCTGGCCAGCGTTGGTAGAGGAAACAATCAAGATGGCGACCGGGACCGCAATTGTACAGGAGTGCCAATAGAATACCTTTATTGCAAGATTCAGATCTAGATTATAAGGCTGCCTTTATTTTCAGCCCAGCTGAAGATAAAACATATTGGGCTATTGTTTACTTTCGCACGTTTAATTCCGGTGGTATATAGATTTAGACAAAGTATGTTCAGTTCATCAAGCTCTTCCCTTTAAACAGGGTAATAAAAAGAAATCCAGTACAAAATGTTTCCGAATAAGTTGTCTTTGAATTGTTGTCTCCACATGAATTCTTGTAGGTACGAATACCGCAGATTGTCGGATGTTCCATGCGTAGACCGCTTTGGCATGGGCCCAACATCCTTCAATGCGGTTGATGTGTACTGTGGGTTGTTGGGGTCTATGAAATTGAGGGGGTGATTTACAGATGAGTCGCTTATACGCTGCCCATTGGTCGGCGATGATTCTGGTGCCAGGAGCAACAGTGTTGCTCTATGAGGGGGAGGAGTGTTTCTGCTGATCTGTCCTCAACTGGAATCAATACACATTGATTTGTCTCGCATTCAACACCCAGTGTCCTTCCCTGTATGCTCCTCGGTGGTATTTCCTATGCATAAATTTGCTTTCATCTACCTCAACGGTTCTGTCTGGTCCCCTTAACTGAAGTGTGTGGTCGATAAGTGTGCACATATATGTCACGAATAAAATTCTGCCAGTCTATTAGAGTTTTTCTGGTCTCTCCGATTTGATCACAAAGAAGATGCTGGCGTACATCCAATGTCCATTTAAGTAAATAACGTCTAAAACTTGGTGAGAGTCAGACGCGAGCCTTCAGAAAAAGAGTCATTCCTTAAATTCCTCTGTAAACGACAGCGCCTGCACGACCACACATAACCCTACAAACCTTTCGCCATGCCGCTGCTGAAAAGACATAGGCTCATCACAACTTGGGCAAGTAAATGAATTTTTAATCAAACAGTGTTCTGCAAACCAACGAATGCAATCTTAAGTTTGTTACATACAGTTAAACCTGATAATTCACGAAGTGTAGGTCGAAGGTCTTGTAAAGATGTTGTTGGTAACCGCACTGGAATTATTGATGTAGGTGTAGCAGGTCTTCCTCTCCTTGCGGCCATTTCTGACAAAAGTGCGCGAAAAAACTTTTTCCCGGTCGGAAGGAAGTAGAAAAAACGAAAGTTGCAACAATCGAAGCGAAAAAGCCACGGAACTGAACATACCCGCATGCCGCTTCATTAAACTATATAAAACTACTACCGGAATTAAACGTACGAAAATAGACTACAGCGACATATTGTTTACTCATATATGCAGATAGCTAGAGCACGACAACTACACGCCATTGGCAGATACTTATAATAGTAACAGCTATGTTTTGATCTCACCCTCCTTCTTTTGTCACCAGAAGGGAGAACACCCGCCGCATCACATGACCGTGATTCTGAAAATCCACATGGTTCTTAAATTTAAAAAAGAAAACAAATAAACTACAGACATCAATATCTAGAATCTACACATAGAAAGATAGTTGTACAGCAAGAGAACGACAACTAAACCCAGAGGGAAGATAGACCAAAACGTTCCACTGCATCCTCGTTTCTTGTGTCTCAGCCTGCCACTCCGTTTTTCCGAGTGCGCATACCAACCACCACTCAGCGATTTCTTCTTCTTCGGCATGAAAAAAAATGTTATAAATTTTTTTTTTAAAAGATTAACAATTTGGTGTCAGGAGATATGAGCTTGACCAAAGGCTTAAGGACAATGTGTTGACGTGTTTAACTTGGAAAGGCGGTGATTGTATTGCATCGTTGACACTGTGTTATTGTGCTTCATTATTCTTAATTACCGGGTGTCATCAAACAGTTGTTGTTCTTTAGCTATCCACATGTGTTGTTTACACATAGCTACTCTGCCGTCCCAAGGAAGAGCGATGTCTACTCTTTTCACTTTTTTTAGAAAACTGGAAAAAATGTTGAACACCTGTTCCGTCAAGAGTTATCGCTTTTTATTATGGCTTTGCAGGGTATTCGTATTTATTCTAAGGTATTGCCTGTTTTTAAGTACAGTTTTGGTAAGAGCATGCCTTTCAGTTTCACCTGGAAAGCATGTGAAAGCAGATACACCGCTCTGCCATCGACCTGATCTCCTTTTTCGACACACCATGATCCACATGCCAGACTGACGTAAGTGTCACACAAATGATAACAAAATCCATTTGTGCTGAATAATAGTGTTCTACTGCTAATAAGTAGGGCATAGGTTCGAATCCTGGATCATCTCAGCAGTTTAGGAGTTTTCATTGACATCTACAACATATGGACCTGGATTTAAATAGATCTAGATTTAGCTCATTTTCTTTTTAGATAGATGATAAGGAGATAGATTGGTATGAAGATAGAGCATAAAAGACAGAGAGTAAGCTAGACAGATAGACAAAGATAAAGATAGACTAACATAAGCATACGTGGATAAATAGATGCACACACATACATATATTCTATATCTATATACATATGAACCTACGTACGTATGTACAAACATACATACATACATAATACACATGATGTGTGCATTCAGTCATGCATGCATCCTAACATAGGAACTCATACATATCAAGTTCAAGAGCCAATGAATGGGAATGGAAAACATGCTGTATTTTTTTTTCTCATTAGTTATATAAGGAAAATTCAACAGGCCTGACAAGATTACAAGGTATTTATAGGGCCTGAGGAATCATTTACTTCCATCCGCTCCCAGAAGATGGTTCTGTTGATTTTGGCATCAGTAGACATAGGGTTTTCAGAGTACCTTGCCTCTTGGATTCAGGGTCTCCACCGGCAGTGTTCCGTCTTCTGGAATCGGACTGATGCCTGCCTTTTTTTATTTCCAAAACTCTGCATTGATGAAGGGATTCCATCATGGCTATGAGACATCTTATAAAAGAGTGTCCAGTGTTCCCTAGTAAACAGCTACCGCTATCTCTGAGAGCTTGTGGTGCTGTTCGACTGGACCGTCCAAGCTTTAAAGGCCTTTTCCTCAAGAGTGGCCACCTTGCTTTCTTAAGAGATTCTATATACTCCTTTCAGTCGCAGGCATCTCCACACTTTCACAGCTCCCGCTCAGTACTGTGTTGGTTGGAGTCGGGTGCTATTAACGTATGTCCACCTTCTAGATATTATAAAGTTATTTTCTCAACATCAATTTCATCACGGTTTACCGCTGCATCCAGGAATAAGAAAAATGTCCAATTCTTGTTTAGGGCACAGAGTTATATACATGGCATACACCGTTCTTTTTTAGAAAAGGCCCTGTAAGCAGAACAAATGTCATAGACAGTTCTTCCTCTGACAGCCTCATGCCTCACCACTGCCAAATTGGGCAAGCTTCAGCCAAGTAAATGCGCAGGACTTGACACCAGATAGTCGTGGGAGCATTATCACTTTCTGGGGATCCACTGATGTCAGAAGCTCACTCGCCTCTTTCATTATATTTGCATCAGCTTGCTAGGCAGCTCTCACCAAATCTCTCTCCTCAACATGCTTCCCATAGTTGATTCATTGGTCATATACACAAGGAAGATTGTCATATTCCTTTGTATATATATGCATTGTGTCATTTACAAATTTCGCATACTTCCTGCACCTAGACCTGCAAAAAAAAACAAATTGATGTTGAGTCTTTTTACCTGTTTTCGGTACATCTCGATGCCGATCTGTGGATTTGTATTTGTATAATTGATTGCGGGGAAAGATTATCCGATTCAAAACGAAATTACACACATTTTTTATTGTAAATATTTACCATTACTACTTCTACAATAGTGACTGTTCACTTGGCTGGATGAGATCTAAACGTGGTTTTCATTTGGCAAAATTTCAACAGGTTTAAGGATGGTAAGGTGACAAAATCCTAACTGGACCCATACGCTTACCCAATCACACTGCTGGGCAGCCATGCAAGGCCGTACGGCTACCTAAACAAAAATTTAGGTAGCCCTACCACATGGCTACAAAACCACTGTATTGGCAGTCCTGGACTTTTTCGCATTCTGGAACGCTGTGTGGCTGTTCCAACAAGTGCTTTGCTGCCAAACGTGCCAGTATTACGAGCTTCACCATTTCATCGCAGTCTCTTTCATTATGAAGCAATTTTTCTCAGCTGAAGGAAATTAAGACATTGATAACTTAGGAGAGAGAAAGGGAGGCCACCCAAGAAACTAATGGCGGCTTGACCTTCAGGCATACATGGCAGGGATGAAGGAAACATGAATGACCCTACTTAAGATTACAACGCCTGTTGGCAGCCTTTGCCCCAGGAGGGGTAGCAGGCTTAAGGAAGGAATTTAGTCTTACAACATACTTTTAGGGCAATTATTAACTAAATTGATCTGAAAATGTTCCGGTTCATTGACGCCTTTCCCTGTATAAGCAAGCATGATGAAAACATGGTTCATTATGGCCACTTTAAACTGACATTTCTTGTAACTTTGTATGATGTTAGTTCAGACAAGAAACAAAGAAAGAAAATTATAAACCAATGCAGTACTGAAGAAAATTTCAGGTTTTTAGAAATAAAATTGATTTATCTTCATTCTTGCGAACAAAACAAAACACACATAGGCCTGCACATACATCGTGAATATGAAGCGGAATATGGAATAGCAAATAGAATAGAACTACATTCCATTAAGACCAAGGGAGCCACCCCGGTGCTAAACTCCTGGATTGCCAATTAATTTTTTTTAACTTCTTGATATGAAGTAAGAAAAAAAGCTAGATCTAGATTTAGATCAAGGGGCTTGCATACATGTATTGACTTCCCGATTTCTGAAGGGCTCATTTCTGAAGTGGTACCTGACAAAGGGAGTAAAGGGCAATTCAAAGGTAACTGATGGCACATTTACCAAGAGAAGCATTTGATATATCAAACAGTATAGAGTGCATATTACGTCATAAAATTGGTAACTGGCTGGACAGAAAAAGACAGTCCTTTTTTACATCATAACTTCAATTTTAAATAAATTTCTGAAAATACAACACCTAAGACAGAAAATAAAGTTCATATGCCTTCAGATACAGTGGAATTATATGAGACTAAAAGGATTTTGGCATAATGTGAAGAATTGAATTGAAAATACTAGAGTGGTCTTTCTTGGTCACTGACGTGACAAATAAAGTAATAATTGATGTGATGGAAAAGGAACACATTAAAAACTGTAGGAGAGGAAACATTTGCATAATAAAAGTTAGACAGCAATGATTAGAAATAGGGAAGCTGTTTTACCCATTTAACAAGATTTTTGACCATACAATAATATAATAGATGTACTTGTAATCATGTGCAGTTTGTACTATTACCGTAGTTCCTTTAGCACAGAGACTACATTTATTTTGCGGCAGGCTCGCTTTGCCTCTTCAACAAATTGTTATGCTCTTTTGGTAGTAACAGGTTCTATTAAAATGCACCTCCAAACTGTTGACCATTCCTTTTGGATAAGGATTCTGCCGTTTTCTAAATGCTTTTCCTTCAGCCTGTACATCTGGGAAAACAATTTTTGTCTTGGGTGTTTCATCTTTCATAACATCGGCATTGGTGTTCACACACGCTTTACTTTTCCCTACAGTATGGTTCAACTGTTACGGCTTGTGTCTGTCACTTTCCTCAGTCATAGATGCTCATTACCTTCTAGCTTACTCAGTTTTTTTTCTTTAGCTTGTTCAGCTTTCTTTTCAGCCGCCATCCTTTCCCATCATCTTTGTCCTGGGTGATAAGCATTTCAGCAGGCTACAAGTTGGAAAAAAAAATTTCCTAGTCATTTTTTTCGTCATTTTAACAAACTTTCTGCCTTTTAAAAACTTTGGATATTTCATAATATAGATTATCAAACATTATTTAATGTAAATTGCTCTGCAAAGTATTTAGTGTTGTACCACTTTGTGCAGCACATATATGACCATTCAGTTCCTTCATCGTCCCATCAGTTATTGTCCGTCAGTTACCAAGATATCACAAAAATCTGACATGCTAGGTTTTAAATGTCATATCCACAAACTGAGGTTTATACTCAAACAGAGAATCTAAAGTTTGAAAGAGGCATGTAAGCTGTTTATTTAAAAAACTTTTACACCTGAATGGAAACTGATGGGACACAAAAAGAGAATTACACAGCCCAAGAAAATGGAAACTAAAATTGATGGCTTTTAATTCACCAAATATCAATCAGAGACAACTTAACTTTCTTTTTTTTTTTTTTAAGTGTTCCTTACTCTGGATGTTTCAAAGCAATGGGAAAAGACTTAGTATAAAATTGAGTGCTATGCACCAGCCACTTTTCACTTTGGAATCATACGCTGATTTTCAAAAGGGCCACAGGTCACATGACTTCACAAATGGAAAAACTCTATCTAAAAATAAAAAGTCAACCTTCAGCTCTTGTCCAAAAGTAGCATGAAATTTTTTTAAATACTTTGCATTTGAAGAAATCAATCCATGGGAAACATTTTACATGGAAAGACCCTAAAATAAACATAACATTAATATGCTAACTTGAACCTCAGAAACCCTAACACTTACTTTAACCAAAGGTAACAAATCCTTACACTAATACTAATACACCAACTATTCAGACCCAGGTACCATTTCTGAGATCATCCCCAGAAGTAACCTCATTGCATACATAAATGAAAGTCTATGAGCGAAAATTAATAAGCCATAAATGTTCATCATGATAAATGCAGTGTGCGCTGCTTAACCGTAGCAGCATCATTCCCCATGAATTGTACCAAGTAAGCAACACTCCTTTAAACTGACTTTTTAAAATTATGAAATAGGCTTTTAATATATGATACTGGATTGAGAATATATTATGGGTATTATAATATAACAATACACACTCCATGATGAAGACCAGGCAGACCTCGTGGCTGATCTTTGCTTGATTGTAAGTCAAGAAGCATGGCCAACATCGACCCTCTTTTGTGCTTGGAGTGCATTTCGCCCTGCAGCATATATCAGGTCAATCAATGTGCACTGTAATGACACATGCATGGGGCTTCCCCGTCATTGTCAAGGAACACTTGTACAATGCTTTGAGCACATAGTGGATTAAGTGCCATATAAAGGCTCAGATTGGTCTCAGTGGCACAGTCGGTAGTGCGTTGGGGTTGCAATCGAAAGGTTGGAGGTTCGATTCCCGTAATGGGCATTGTGATTTAACCCTTGGGCAAGGTTATTAACACTAGTTGCCTCCGTTTGGCGGCGCTGTTCCTACGGCTGACGCTCGGTTTTTCGGTTAAAAAGCCAAAAGACCAATTTCCCCTCTGGGATCAATATAGTGGTATTTTATTTTTATTTTTTAGATTAACAGATTAACATTGTGTCTAGATGATTGGTCATTCTTGCTTCACATCTGTGGCCTGGCAGTGTTTGCCCCTGCTTTTTCTATTGGCCACCAGAGTAAAAATTTCACTCAACTATATGAGTCAGTGTCTGACAACATCCCATTTTATCATTCCATTTAAGTGTCCTTACATTCCATTTAATGATGACAATTATATAGAAAGGAATAAAGAGTACTGCTCAAAGGAATCGTTCCGTTCAAGCAGTATTCCAAAATACTGGCGAGCACTGTAGTTTCTCAAATCTCATGGACTTGTTACACTTTGTCTTCTTTTTTAACATAGATCGAAATGTATTAGTACAAAACTTAATTTTTTTTCATTTTGGTATTACTTTTCATCAATCAGTGGCAGAACCCGGGGCTGGTTATGACTCTAGAGGTATAAGCCTTAGAGCTCAAAAGAAGCTTGTCAGCAAAATGTCCAGCAAACAGATAGTAATGTCACTCATTAATGATACAGCAGGAAAAGTTTTAGACAACATGCACAAGGTCTTGAGACAGTATAAAGAGAAAAAGGAAGCCGACAGAGTATTGAAATATATCATAAAATCAACCTTAAAGGTAAGTATGACCCCACTAATTATTTATCCATTTTCTTACTTAAGACAGAGGTTATTTGGGAAAGTTAATTACTTGAAAACAATTTGGACTTTATTATTAGGGATGATTTATTTACAGTTTTAATAGTGAAGAATTTCTGTATGAGAAAGTGTAAATGTTCCAATCCCTTCCTATTAATGCATAAAGATAAGGGCTTGCCTGTCTTACCGTACTATTGTCAAGGAAAGGCATTATTTTTTGTGGTTCATTGACTTAGCCAGCCCCAAATCATGTCGGAATCAAAAATAAAAATGTCATTTGGACTGCTCACCTGATTCCTCCATCTTTACATCAAAGATTGATTTTTCCCGAAAAATGCTGCTAATGGAGGCACATTGTAAGCATTTTGGAGAAGTGTGTAGTGTGTTGATGAGTTCATCAAATGTCCTTTTTCATGGGTGTTAACAGTACAATAACAGTGTAACCGGTCCTAATTGTCTTAAGTTTAAGTGTTTAAGTGCCTATGTACACTTGCCAGAGCAAATTGCTAACCATTTGGGACCAGTCTGCATTTATCTTTGTTTGCGTGGCCTGCAAATTACCAATAGCTTCAAAATATTCCAATCCCCCCCCCACACACACACACACACTTGATTCCCCTATGTGTTGTGTGCCCCCTTGAAAATGATGTAGATTGATTGCATCATAGACAGCTGAAAACAGGAATAAGGTGAAGAGGTCAATCATCTAATGAGGAATTGTTTATGCAGAGATCAAGTCATAGAGGCTATTTTAAATATGCAAGTATTTATGGCCTATGGATTTTCTTCTTTCTTGCCTCTTATAAACAGCACTTATATGTCAACTGAAAGCAAAGAGTAGGAGGATAGGATTTAAGTAGGAAAAAAAATTGAATTTTGATCTTAAAAGGCTTTATGTAAAAACTGGTAAGTGGGACTACAATAAGCTGCTTTAAAAAAAAAATCAAGTGACAATGAGCCTCAATTAATTTTTGGTTCATTTTGCTGCTTTATTTAACAGATTGCCATTCTTAACAGAAATGATCAATTTTCTGAAGAGGAGCTTAAATTCCTTGGAGAATTTTCATTAAAGTTCCAGACATTGGCATCAAAAGTAGTCTCATTCTATGAGGTAAACTTTATATCGGGTTTTCTGTTATTGTTTTGGGATTGGGTTTTGTTATTGTTGTTTTGTTTTGTTTTTTGGTATAGTAATGGGATGGAGGCAATTTATCATTTTATAATGATTTTTCTAAGTCATTTAAAGCTATTATTTATATCAGAAAGAAGAGGGGTATTTTTGTTGGTTTGTTTTTGTTTTCTCTTCTTTTCTCTAAAGTCACAAATGTGAGTCTATAAAAAGCAACCATTGCATATAAATAGAATGTGGGATGAATTTATAGTTTCAGTACTATTTCCTAGTTGTTAAAGAATCAACAGGATCTACTTTTCATCTAGATATACATTCAAGTGTAAGAGAAGATCTGACTTGCCCTCAAACGCAACAAATTTGATGAAAAAAACAACAACAGAAAACAGCTCTTTCATGGATTCGGGGGATTTTTTTTTTTCCCCGTCTCCATGAAAGAGCTGGGTTTTTTTTTGGTTTTTTTAGCATTCCATATTTACCATAAAAACACCTTTGATTTCCACCCTTGAGATATTTGATGGACATTTTCTACACTCTTCAACTTTTTCTCTTGAAAAGGGAAAACTGCTATCCCATTTGAAATCTAAAACTTTTTATAGGACCACTGCCATTAATTTATCAATAATTTTTGTAATCGAGGTAAAATATGTACAGTATGCTTGGGAGGGGCTTTTGGAGCTAGATGATCATACAAATTGCTCCTTTTTCCAGTTGAAGGTTATGATGAATTTTCCATTTAAAATTTCTATAAAGAGTACAGTTTCCTTTATCATTCAATGTTCTAACCTTTTCTTCAGGTATCAAGTTTAAGGGGTCTTTAGATATATATATAAATATAGCTATTTTATATATATATCAGATACAAAGAAAGCAATAACTATATTATGGTGACATAGAATTCATTATCATATATATA
>JAOWAY010210700.1:0-10075 GCA_028565895.1 Goniobranchus geometricus | reverse complement strand
CTGGGAACTCTTTTGTCACAGTAACAACTTCCGGTTCACATGTAAACAGTCGGGAATGATTCAATCGAGGACTGCCGTTCCGACTTCCTGAATTTCAGGGTACAGTAAAGCAGGCTTAGAAATCAAATCATAATAAAAAAACTAATCAAAGAGAAAGAAAGATACAAAAAATACTTGGCTAGCCTAACCACTGAAAGAAAAGTGTCCATAAAAATTAAAGTGTTATATTTTAGAGAGTAAATGAAACGGAAGGAGGTCACAAATCACGGATGAGAATAAATCCGGCTGAGAATAATACCCCTCTTATTCTCAGCCGGGCGGATATATATAAAGATCTAGATCTACATGTGTAATAATAGATCTAGATCTATAGTACTGCAGGGGCAATCCGCACTTCCTCGAAATAATCTCCGTATTTTTCGAGATAGGGCGGACTACCCAGGCGGGCGGATTGCCCTTGCAGTACCTCTAGTACTTACACTTACAGGAAAGTATTGCATGTGTACATATTGCTGTTTGAGATGCCCAAGCATGTCCTTGACATTGCAATGTGCAAGACACAGAAGTATCGCTTCAGCTTCAGTGTCTCGCTGATCGAGATATCGAAGAGTGTCTTCAGTGTCTCGATGTGCAAGATATCAACCAGCAGCCTTTTACTATTTTATAGTATAGTAATAAGTGTTGTTAGTGTGAGGTCGGTCGAATCTCAATACTCAATAGGCCTACCTGATTACCAATCACGACAATCTGAGGTAATTGAATGGATTCAGAGCCCACAGTATTGAACACATCTTGTAATTTATTGATGACAGGTATCAAATTCTCCATTTCGTCCTGGTTTTGACGAAAAGCCAGTAACCCAGCCTATCGTCTTCAACTTTAGTTTTTCATGGGCAAACGGGCGATAGGTGATAAGTTTAGCGGATTTACCTACTTCCGGGTGCCAGGAAACATAACTCTTAAGTAAAATGTTCAATGATTGACTTAATTTCAAGGACGACTACTCTTATAGGCCTTTGTTTACTGTTTACACAACAACAGCCAAGATAGTAGGCTGTCTTTGATACAGTGACTTGCACAGTTGTTTTCTTTTTTGTTACCGTACCATTACGTGTTGTTACATCAGGCCTGCAATATAAATTAATATTATTTTTTCCCTTATCATTTTGTAGTCCTCGGAAGTAGTTCGAAAGGAAATAATTAAAATGGTCTGACTTATAATAAATGGTGAGACATTGTTTGAAATATATACAGATTTGGAATAGATCTAGATCTAGATTTAAGTAATCTAGATCTAGAATCTTGAGATAGAAATAGAGATCTTCATCTATAGGTGCGGGCGGGTCAACTCAATAGGTCTTGTCTAGCTTCTTTGAAGAAGAATCGCTTCTGATGCTTACCGCATCACTTAGTTTTTGAGCTAAGGCTAAGGGCTTCCACGAATGTTAAATTTCCTATTCTAACCAAAATTATTAAACTTTCAGGACAAATCTCACATTTGCTGACAAAAAGAATATTTTTCTATGTCCATTGAGTATGGCTGTACTCGATAGCCTGGAGCGTATACTTGATACTGGTGGAGGGTCTTCTCGATAGCGGTCGGTCCACCTCACATTAAATTGTTAAAAAATTGTGTTTTTCCTACTGAAAATTTAAGAAGATTGTTCTTACAATGATGAAATCAACATATTAAGTGTTTTTGGAGTTATTCTACACCAAAATGGTAACATGACCTTTAAAAAAGACTTACAAAGCATAAAGAGGGACTGCGGTAGGGTTTCTTTTTCAAACGTTTATTAGACATTAAACGCTGTGTTTGAATACTAATCAGCAATAAAGGCATACGTTAATGAAAGGCATCAAAGTTTATGATTTTGTAAAATTGGAAGACAACCATTTAAAATAAAATTGTAATGATTAAATAGGATTTGAAGCTTCTTGGTCAAGACGTTTCTTGAATAAGCAACGGAAAGTGAGAGATTTGATATGATTTAATTAAAAAAAGATTATTTTTGAAAGACAATCATATAAGATTTTAAGTGAAAGTAGGATTTCATATGAATGAAGTTTGTTTTGTTTTTTTGGTTTTTTTTTTATTGAAAGTGACTCATCCGTAAGTGAAGCCGCATTAAAAGTGATAAGATTGTTTAAAAGAAATTTAATACATAAAAACACATTCATTAAGTGAATTTTTAGCTTTAATTTGAACATAATGTGCGATAATAGTTTTATATATTACATACCCCTGTAGGCATACATTCAATTACACATCAAGCAGCATTTCCTCATTCAGATCGGTACACAATTCACAACAAAAATCAAACTTACATGTTAGCAAGGTCATACAATGGCTGCATTCTCAGGCTTTCATCTTTCACACAATTAACCTGCCACCAACTGTCACAAATAATATGCAGGTACTCTATCCTCTCCTTGTGTTTATCTTTCCAGCGACAACCTCTACAAATTCCCATTTTTATTGAGTTTCTATATCATCAACACACATAGATGTATCAATTTATCATCATCATCTCTCTCACTCTCCAACACAACATCATCATCTTTTTCTTCTTCATTCTCATCTTTCCTCAGCCATAGTTTACCTATTCCTTTTCCTTTTTTTAATATGTGATCTTACAAGGCTATGAAAACTTATTTTTAGAAATTACGCCTCATTATTTATTTCAAAAGCCTACTTAGTATATTTAGTTGCTCCTCAAGCATGTCCCACACTCCTAGCATTATTTCACATTAATTTAGAAGGGATGGTTGAATATTAAGTATTAGTTTAAGTTTAATGCAGCTCTGACGCATATTCAACCACTTGTTTATTATCAATGCCCATAATTATTTATAGCAGCAAAACTTGTATATGATACAAGTTATCTAACTAGAAAATACATGTACTTTTATGCAAGACTAGGACAGCAGTTCCCAAAAATTTTCAAATTAAAAAAAATTTTGTCCCCCTACACTCTGCTAATATTGTTGTGGTACCATCCCTAACTCATGCCACACACAAAGTAGACCTAGAACATGGACAATCAACAGAGATTGGTTTATGTCAAGAAAGTTCATGAAAGCCAATCAAAGTTCATTTAAGAAAAGTATGTATTAGTCAGTAATTATCTGCTTTAACGTAACGAACCAGAAAAAAACATTAATTTTATAGAAATAGTGGCATTTCATCTGAGTCTTACGAGGACTTAAATTTTTATTCATAATACATGAGTATTGATATTAACACTATCATAATTTTAGTTAAAATTCAGCCATTGATGGGATGTGTGTGCGATTTTGAATTAAACACATCGTTCCAGGTCTGGCCACAAACGCTGCCTCACACTCATAAGTAGTCGCAAACAGAATGAGTCTTTTCAATGCAAATATTGCCGCATATCTAGATAAGTTGATGCCATTTTTATCTAAAATTGGCTAGCTGGTATGTCGACAAAATATTGCCTGGGGGCATCGTTATTTACAAAATGAATGGATTGTTCTTGTATGCAGTTGCAGTCTGAAGGGAAATCCTTCACTCACAGGGTGAAAGGGTTTGAAATTATGTGTCTGATGGGATCAAATTTGGTAATGGAAGGGAGATACTGAGTGATCTCAGTCTTCAAAATGTCTTCATGGCATTGAGGTCATCTACATAGATGTTCGTCCCTTCTCGTTGATGAATGCATTGAGGTGGGGGAAAGAACCAAACTTTTCCCCCATTCAATTTACTAGCCAACATGTTGATTTTCATGACGATTGCTGTCATCCTGTTTTGGCAGTGGATGGAGTTGACTTCCTGGCCCTGAAGTGATAGTATGACCGGGCCTATGAGGAATCTTTCATTTATGAATTTTGTGTTGAAGTCTGGCGTGGGACTCTGAAGAAAGGACAATATCATCTCTTGGCACAGAATGAAAACTCTTTTCAGATCTTTGCCTTTTGAAAGCCATCTGACGTTTGAGTGCAGTATAAGTGTGTCAAAATAAGCATCATTCTTCTGACACAATTCAGCAAACAGATGAGAGTTGAGTGTCATTGTCTTTATCTAATTAATAGTGGACACAACATCACTCCTTAACTTTTTGGTGTCAGGCATGGTGTCACCGTCAAAGCCTGAGGGTCAGTCATGCAGTGGGTTCCGGTGACATTTGGTCACTGCTTTTTAACCAAAGCTTGAAAGCCTGAACGGCATCTCAACATGACTGGAGCTCAAAAACCAATTTCTTCAGTAAATGCCTTATGTCATATGAAAGTTATCACCTTTAGAGAAATGTCATCATGGACCCCACTTTGGGAAACGCTGCATAATATATTCAGGTATTGTGGCTGAGGTATGGGGTTTGACAGGGACAATGAGTCCACAAATTTTCCTTTGAAATTGTGAAGTCAATTTGATGACTTTACAAATCTACCAAAAATGCATTTGATTATAGAATTAAGTCCAACTTTCTTCTTCTTGAGGTTTCATTAATATTAATGATTGTAAAAGCAACTCAAATTGTGCTATTTGCTGTTTATCTACAATTTTTATAATAGCTTGGACTAGATGATTGAATTTCTTTTATAGGTTCATCGAATTTGTGTTCAAAATTTGATTTTTGGGATTGGGTTTAAGGGAGTGAACTTAAATACCGTAGCAAATATTGCTATCATTAAGCTTATCCTGAGAGAAAAGGGATGGTATAAAGATGACATGAATGTTAATTGATGGGATATTAGATTTAGACCACCTTACTGAAATAGAATCATATTTATTGCCTTTTTTGTAAGGTTTATTAGTATCTTGGAGTTCTTTTCCTTCTTTATTATCATACAGTTGAAACTTACCTTCATGCTTTTAAAGGGACATATTCTGAGGGACATTGCTGTATTTCACTGGACAAGTAATTAAGAGTGGCATAAAACAAATGCAAAAATAAATAGTTAATGGCAAACTTATTTTTTATTGTTTTGACCTTTTCAGCGTGCAGCTATGTGGCTGAGCGCATCCGTCGCGTCTTCAAGAAGGATAGCGAGAAGAAGCCTGTCACACCCATAGCTGAACGCACATGTGCCTTGAAAGGTACTCAAGGTGGCAAAGGTATGCATAGAGTTGGTATGGGAGGCCTTTATAGTTACTTAGTACATACAAATTTTCCTCTAGGCGATTGAGGTCCAAACAGCAGATGATTATGGCTCAGGTTTCTCGAACATTGAAACACAGTACAATACCGGACAAAAGATATCCATGCCTTTTCTCCCCAACAAGATACCTCCCATTAATACCTCTCCTTAGATCTGGTGATGTGAAATGAAATTGTGAAAAAAGTCTTTCTCATGAAGTGTCACCGTTGGACCTGGCTATGCTGGGATATGCAAACCACATCTCAGTCTCCAGTGGAACATTTGAATAACTCAGTCACTAATACCAATTATGATACCTTTATTTTGGGAAAAAATGTTCCTAAGACCGAAATTTCAGATGTGATTTTGACAAGTTCAGACAATATAGTGATTAAATTTGTCAACCATGCATGTATGCTTTAAAGGCAAGAAATTGTATAGAGAGTTAAATATCATTTAAGGTACTGGTACACTTTTACTCTGTTCCCATTTTTTTCTTTATACCCGTAATGAAAGACTGGTTCAGATAAATGCAAATAGCTCCTCTTCTGCTTAAAGTAAACTTTTCCTGGTCATTGTGGCCTCTCTTTCGATTCAGAAGCACCTAGATGGTCAGTGGGTGGGTTGGTTTTGCACACCCGTAAGGCCTTTCTCATTGGGATTCTCCCTCAAATCCCATTCTTTGTCAGCGCTTTTCTTCCTTTGTCGGAAGCAAAGGTGACAAAGCATTACTAGATCTGGATCTAGGTAACAGGACTTTAGTCCACCCTTTACAGTGAATGAAATGGTTGTTTCCCTTGGAAATGGTTAAGATTAACTTGCTTCAGACAGACTTCATGATCAATCCGAAGGAGTTTATCTTAAGTGGACTCAACTGTATATCATGAGTGATTCTAATACCATTGAATTCAATTCCAGCAGATCGTGGAAGTAGTCAGGTTGCTTGGCGTGACACACAAAACTACGTTTTAGTTAGCATTCTCAGTGACTTCTCAGCTGTATTGAAATGTTGTATGCTTTTTTGTTTACTTCCTTTTAGGTCTACATTCATTCCATTAAAGCGGAAATTTCAATATTCACTGAAAGTTCCTTAGTGATCGAGAATTGGTCTGCTGACCGAGAGGCAACTGGTTGGATTCTCACCTCAGACACGTGCATTTTTCCCTGAAGCAGGAAAATGTACCCCTGTGGCTTCACTCGACGGAGGTGAAAATGGGTACACCTTTGGCTGGAATAGTACTCTGCTATAGACTAGCATCCAATTCAGAGAGTAATGGATAAAGTCTGTTACTATCCGCTTCATGCTATAGAAACTGTGATAAGCTCCTGCCTTATGAGCCGATTCGGCTTAAAAGGACTACCTTTAGGGTTACTCAATAAAACACAACATATTGGACTAATGTCCCTCGTCAGATATAAAAGACATCTTCAGGAGTAAATGACATATGGTAATTTGTAAGCAAAATAAAAATTAAGTTTTAAAAAATTAACGGTGGACTTAGCTGATCATCCGACAGCCAACTTATATATTATTTCCACTCATAGATGTAGATCCTCTCTAGTCAATTTGTGTCACCACATTTGTGGCCTTTTACTGTAACCAAATGGCTGGTAGAGCTCACTGTTAGAGCATTGGTCTCTGGACTTAGAGGCAGCAAGTTCGATTTTCACTATGGGCACATACGTTTTTTCCTTTGGCAAGAAAATTAACCCATGTTGCTACTCTCGGCCCAGGTGAAAATGGGTACAGCATTGACTGGAAAAGTACTCTGCAACAGACTAACATCCTCCTCAGAGGGTGATGGATAAATCTGTCCCTGTCTGCTTTTTGCTTTAGGAACCGGGTTAAGCTCCTGCCTAATGAGCTGATTTGGCTTGAAATAAGTTTTAAAAAGAAATGTTCATATTTAAAAAATACCCAAATTTCCTTTTATGGGTGTTGTTTATTTTATTACAGTAACACTCCATTGAAATAAGAGGATTTAAACTCTGAATTGGCTGTCTGATCAATCTTGCTAATTACGTACAACACATTTTTATTGACTTAAGGAAGTTTAAAAGCATTGTTGTCAATGTTTTTTGACAGATGTCCAGCGAGATAATCCTCAAAAGAAGTATCAGCCCTCAACATCTTCGTCTCTTCAGGACAAGTCCACTCCTCCTGAATATCAAAATGGTCATGCAGTTGACAAGCAGTAGATTATAACCTGAATGTATTTGTTTGTCCTGTGTGTATGTTTTTAATAGAAAAGGCTTTTTAAAATTTCACAACACGTTCTTTAACTTAGTTAGAAACATAATTTGTTGAAGTTGAAGTTTATAACTTCCATTTCTCCTAGGGGCAATTGATTTGTGAGTTTTGATATTCATTAATAAAGAAAATATGTTTCTTTCTTGTTTGATCTCCGAAAGACAGTAATATTAAGGCCAGCCAGAAGATTTTTAATTGCAGTGATTTTTGATTGATCTTACATAATAGAGACTTAAGTGACACTGCTCTTATTATATGCTTGTTAAATTATACAGCCAACTTCAACTATACCTGAATACATGTACTTGCTTGCTTTGCCATTTGTGACAAAGCTGACAGTGACAGTGTCTTTGACCAGACGAGTTGATGCCATTTCTGTTCTAAAAAGGGATGTTGTAGTCTGTTCTGACAACTTTCTGTTGTTTTCCATGAAAGAGGTTGAGGGCCTGCTCTTCGCCTTTTTTCGTTTTATTTTTTCCTATATTTCATTTTTCTCATCAGGGGTCACTTTTAGTCCCTGATTGTTTTGAGGAAAAAGAATAAGTCTACACTTAAGAAACTTTAACTGTAACAAGTTGAAATTGTGACAATTTGTATCACATTTCTCAAATTATTTTTTTAAAAGTAGGATATTGCTTTGCTTTTTTTTGTCCATTGAACTGGTTCGAATTACGTGAAAGCATAATTTTTTTCAAATCTCCCGAGTTGGTTTAGTATGTTAAGATCGTACATTGTGGGTATATCAGTATATTGTATGATAATCAGATGTTTTTTATGTTATTTGTGCTAAATTGTTACATGTACCGATAGCTGTATGTATCTTACATTGAAGTTAGCATGATGCAGCTTGTCTAAGATAAGAAGAGCTTTTTGAAGTCTTCTGGATATGAAAATTATGACGTTTTTAGCAGAAATGTTCAAAGCAATGGACAACGTTGAAAACTGATATGTAACATTGTTACTTCACTGAAGAGAAGGCTTGATTTAGTTTAAAGGACAAGCTGATTTCATGGATGGGGATGTTGAGATTGCATAACTGAAAAGAGATTTTTTTTTTATAACTGTTGACATGTTAATTTTTGTCTTTCTTTTTTTTTTCTTTTTTTTTGTAGTTGTCATTCTTAATGCACACTCCCATAGATTAATATTTCTGAAATCTATTTCACAGACAAGATAGCCTATCATATTTTGTTGGATGAGTTTAATCAAACACTTTAACAGTGAACCATTCAAAAATATTCATCTTAATTTAAGTCCCAATTTGGTAATTGGTCATTTCAAAGAAATGTAGAGTAAGACTAAAAATAAAACCAAACTTGTCTAATTTGAGCTAATATTTCTTGAGAGTGGGTACGGATTTAAAAGTATGAAAATTAGAATCATATAAATGTGCAAGAAATAATGGGCTGACCACCTAAGATCACAACCCTGCAGACAACATGTATTGTGTTGAGCAGACTAGGATTTTAACAGTCAGGGGGGGGATAACCAACATAGGTATGAATTGTCTCAAACTCCCCCTGTAAAATGTATAGGGCCATTATTATTTGTAATTATTGCATTGGCATTCAGAAGACAATGAGCCGCTGAGCACGCTGGGCCATGGTCATATCTAATGGACAGAAATTTGCACTGATGATCTTCACACCTGCACCTGCAGCAAAGAATAATAGACTCTAAGTAGGGCATCTTACATAATTGGTTGAAAAAGTCATAAACATGTATCTCTGTAGAAAAGAAGGATCTCAAGTGGTATGGACTGGGGTGGGATGTTTGGGTGGAAATTGGTATTGAAACAAATTTGTTTCCCGAAGGTACTGGGATCTCAGGCAGACAGGTATCTTAGGCAGTCGGTTATGTATTGAAAAGCTTAGGATCTATTTTCCAACTAAGGTTAAAGCAGATGATCATACCTGACATTTTTCTCTTATGTAACTGTAAGACATTTATTTGTATTGAGATGGATATAAATCTTTACATTTAGGTACATATGTCATGTGTGTTGTAAATGACAACATATTTACATTTGATAGTTTTAGTTGGCAACAAAAGATCAAGTCTTGTGCAATATGTTTGGAAGAAAAACAATGATCCCACTGTTTAGGTTTCAGATGTGAAAAAATTGGGCTGTTGGAAACTGCATTGATAAGTAAATCAATTTTTGTCTGTCTGCTTCCCATTTCTGCTTTTCAAATAATTTCATTATTGAAACATTTCCTCTTTCCATGTCATTCATAGATGAATATCATGTAACTTGTCTCACTTTGAAAACCAATGTATGTGCAAAAAAAGGAAAAGTGAAATAATAAGAAATTCTGAAAAATGGTAAAAAACCAACCGCAAAACGAACAAAAAACTTCCACTTTTTTAATACACTGTTTTTTTGCTTTTAATCAGAAGATGAGACTTAATAAAATCAGAACCCAGCGCATTCATTTTTGTGTTGTTTTTTTTTTTTTAAAAAGAATTTGTTGCTTTCTTGTACTGGTTCAGGTTTGCTTTGTCTGACTGTAGTGAGAGAGAATGTGAACCACTCCACCAGGACTCTCTCCAGATTTTCAATATATGTATATAATCGGTTCATGAAAAAGTCTGATTTTTTTTTAGGCAAGATATATATATATCTTACCTTGTATTTTGATGTCAATTTTTAGGACATATTCTTTTGTATTACTAGTAATAGATTCACTGTTTTATAAATATCCTTGTACCACTTCTTAT
>JAOWAY010210589.1:0-10075 GCA_028565895.1 Goniobranchus geometricus | reverse complement strand
GGAGAAAGATCATTTCGGATATCTAGATCCCATACACCGAAAGGTAGAATGGGAATTTGAAAAAGAAAGAAGAAAGATTACTGGCTAACGATTACCACCAAAACCGATGAGGTCACAAGATGGCGGGCATGTAAACGAAGGGACGACGTCAAACTGGAGGATTACCCCAGATTTTATTGATATTTTATTAGTAACATCTAAATTGAAGCTACTTACCCCCAAACAGACGATTTCAAGTAAAGTGTCAATGGCGTCAGAAAGTGGATGCTTAAGTGTGTCAAAAAACTAACATATGGCATACAATAATTTGTCAATCAGGTTCATCACTCGGGACCCATACGCTCCATCAGTGAATTTTGGGGGACCAATACACTATGCCAAGTCAATGGGCACACACACACAAAAACAAACAAACACACCACACACACTGTGATAAAATTTTGGCCACAAAAATATCGACACACAAACACATACGAACAAAATATTTGGCTGCAAAAACCCATGGCAACCTCTCTGTGCCAATATGAAACTAAAGCGCCTGGGACCGATATACTCGTAAAGTGCCGAAAAGGGCCATTTTACGCAGCTTTTAAATCATAATCACAATAAAAATCAGACTTTGTATTATATATAGGGCATAGTGCTTAATGAAATGTGCTCAAACCTACAAGAGTTCCCCGACAGACCTTTTGAAACAAATAGCCAGCCTCCCAACTCCATATATTATAATGGTGATATCGTGTATACAGTGGTTGCAGCCAATTTACAGATGCACTCACTCTGGCATCCTCCTCTACCTATATCCTATAGTTGGGGGCATAATCCTGGTTTAGCACGACTGGAAGTATCGAACACAACTGATCAAATGGCCGACGGGAATTGACCCTCTATAAGTACCGAGGCCGAATACTTCGGCAACTTCAGCAACCCTGAGCTCCGCTTGCCTCGCGAGGAGTCTGCTCCCAGTGACATTTCAGCCAGTGGACCTATTATGATAGGACTACAACTAGATAGCCTCTTGCCCCACTGGCGGAAAACAAAACAGTGATCTGATCCAAGATTAGCACCACTGCATTAATAATATGAGTATTGTGGGATTGATGGGGGAGGGGGATCGGGGGCTGGCCCCCCTGACCAACTGAAAAGAATTTCATTTTTTCATCTCCATAATCCATGTAACCATTTAGGCCTAACGAATATACATAAAATTAAATGAAACAAATGGATGGGTGGGGGTTTAAGGGGGGCTAGCTCCCCTGTTCAATTGGAAACAATTTTTAAAAACCTCCATAGTCCATGTATAACCATTTGGTGAACATTATAAAAGAAAAGATATGGGTGGGGGAGTTTCAGGAGGGCTAGCATATGGATGGGTGGAGGTTTCAGGGGGGCTAGCCCCCCCCACACCCACACCCTGGAAAGAATTTTTAGAACCCTCCATAGTCCATGTATAACCATTTAGTGAACATAAAAAAAAAAGATGTGGGTGGGAGTAGCCCCCCTGTTCAGTTGGGAATAATAATTATTTAAAAAAGGGTGGTAGATGAATGGGTGGAAAGGACAAAAACTATACACGATTAGCGCCGAGTGGCATAGCGATACAAGGAACTTGTTCATCTGTCAAATGGGGAGACGGTCATCATAGCATAATATAATATTTAAAAGCAATTATTATTGTAAGCCAGTTACTACCCGAGTTTGACTCATATATTACTCCCGGTTTAGCACCACCGCATCGTTTTTCTCTACAGTGAGTTCTATGCATTGTCCCGTTGTTTCCCTTCAGCGGTGTCAAACCGGGATTAAGAATAAGACACTCGATGATGCGAAAGGCAGACACAAAGCGAGAGCGGGGCGTTAACTCTCAAGACGATTCTTCGCACAAACTCAATATCGAACATCCCTTGGGACTAGGAGTAATTGTAATCGGTGACTCAAATTCAGCTGTGCTAAATCAGGATTATCCCTAGTTGGGTACTCACAGTGACTCCTGAGTAGGGTGAGGAAATTGTATAAATAGCCTTTTCAAAGCACTAAACTGCCATGGCGCAGCAGCCCGGTTAGAACTCACAATGCAGCGGTTACGATTCAAACACATTGACCCCACAGCCCGTCTGAATGATTAAGTGAATAATTATAGAAGATTAAATAAAAGAGAAATCAATTATAGAGATAAAAGGTAGTAAAACTAGATAAAAACATTGTACCTTCCGAAGTAAGAATCTGCGTTCTGTCAGTGTAGGCTTTGCGGCCATGATGGAAGTGCAGCAAGTGGTTACCACATTGACTTAAAAATGCTAAATTAGCTTTTTCAATTTCAATAATATTTATTGTTTAGAACTGTTCTCATAATGCTGAGTGCAATGCGAGCCAGGTACAGTCAACTCCGCCGATAAACACGGTGATTGGTAGGTGACTGAAGCTTTATTCATTTACTCTTTCATTTTCTTTAATCTTGAGATTACAGATCTAGAAATGCCATTCTTTCTCTCAGTTTCAGCAAAGTTAAGGTCGCCCATAGCCTCTAACTCTTCAATAATAAGTTTTTTTTCTAAAGAGACATGCTCTTAGGGAAGCCATGATCAAGGTTGAAGAGAATATAGAAGTACAAGCAATGTTGAAATGAGCAGGACCGTGGTCAGATGAGAAAGAAATAGGCTTTCAAAACCACTTTACTCAGCCCACGAATGCTGATTCAAAAAAATGCAAAACTTAAGACCAATCAGAACATCCAGAGCCTGAGCAGTTTTTTAAAAGTTAGGCTTAAGAACCTATCAATAACAACTCGAAAGCATTAACATTAAGCCTACATGATGTATTTCATATGGTTGGATCTAGTGATCTAGTCAGTCATCGTTGACCTGTCAAGTCCTGTACCACGGCAATTGGGAGACTACTCATCATTGTTACCTATATCAAGGTGAATTGGACTAAGCCCTGTTGTGTCAAGGCCACAGCGCAACCACGCTCACCACGAACACAATCAAGTGCACACAAACGCACACACACACTTAAAAAAAGGTACCATGTGTACCATTGCCCGTGTCCACGATGATGTATTTATTGATGCTGTTGTAAAATTTCAAAAGCCAGCATTTTATCAAAATCTATATCTAGATAGCCTAGACTTTATTATTAGAGTGTTGCCAGGACTTGGAATTCCAGCATGCTTAAGGCTGGAGTGACCGTGTTTGCGTGCGTTTAGTTTATATGGCAAAAAATCAGTAACATTAAGCTTGCGTGCTTGAGGATGGTGAGCTTTTTATCTGCGATGTTGAATGTACTTACTTGCCAATTTTAAAGTCTAGGATATGACTTGGCCGGGTTTCAAACACACAACCTCCTTGTGTGGACTAATTTGTGTTAAATGATATGAAATCCTACACAGCCCATATCAGGACTAACTTGTGAGGTGTATTTTGAAAATTATAATTGGCAACCACTTCCGTATGCATCCATCATGGCTGCCAAGAGTAAACAGACAGGACCCATATTCTAAATAAGTATCCAGTTGTACTTCCCCAAAGAAACTTTTAGTTCTGAGATAGAGGTGCACCTCTGCTGTTGACAAAATTGTATTGGCTTCCAGTTGAGAAGCGTATCTTGTATAAACACGATGGCAACACTATAGAGGTGCCTAAGTGACCTTACAGCATAGCTCCATCGGTAAATTTATAGTATTGCATCTGTCTCACCTTACTGCTTTTTTATGTTTTCCTGTTGATTTTGATGCCAGTGTGTAAAAATAAACTGAGTCAACTGCAAGTGATAAGACAACCACTTCGACCAATAATTCACAAAGACTTTCTCGAGAGGGTTCAAATGGGCAATTAATAGGGGTGAACCTAAATAGGGGATCACCGGTGGTCGATGAAAGACATTTACTAGTTTTTGCTTATCGTGATATCAATTACATAATACAGAAGTTGACGGGAAGGAAGGGGAGGTGGTGGGGTTTTGTAAGTGGGGAATCCCATAACTGGGGGTTTGTAGTGAGTGTGGCGCTTAAGTATTTAAAAGCATCCACCTCTTCAAGTTGCTGGCCATTCATGGTTATATAATAATTAATATGCAGAGGTGTTTTTTATGCTATTGACCATGATTTTGCTCTTTTCACTGATCACTTTCATGCGCAGTTGTATACTGCCTCCCTTCAAATCGATGTCATCAGCAAAGCACAGATTGCTGATTGTTCGTCCACCGATGGAGATTGTGGCTTCTAATTTGTCTAATGTTTCTCTCATGATGTTTTCCAGGTAGAGATTGAACAGGACTGGAGAGAGGAGGCACCCTTGGCTGACACCAACTGATGTCTTTAAGTATTCTCCAATGTTAAGGAGGACTGCACTGCTGGCATTGTTGTGCAGTGACTCGATGACTTGGATCAGTCCCTCCTCAATGCCAAAGCATCTCAAGACATGCCAAGCCCTTCATGCCACACTCCATAAAAAGCCGTCTTAAAATTGACAAAGTTGTGGAATATTCTTTTTGATGTTGGAGATATTTTTTCCATTATAATACAACAGGTGAAAATCTGTTCAGTATTGCTTCGACCTGCCCTGAATCCCACTTGTTCTTGTGCCAGGTGTGCTTCGGTTTCATTCTTGAGTCTATGGAGAATGACTCTTAGCATGACCTTACTGGTGTGGCTGCTGAGGCTGATTGTCCTATAATTTTGGCATTGTCGAAGGTTTCCTTTCTTGGATAGGGGGATAATGAATGATTTTGTCTATTCCTCAGGCCATTGTTTCCTTGCCCAGATCTTCTGGCAGAGCGCTGTTATGAAGGTGACCATGTCATTTCCCCATGCTTAAGGTGTGTCGGTTCCAGGCAGCGAATGGCCTCCTCTACTTCTCTTATGAGGATAGTGGTGCTGGTTCTTTAGGTGGTCTTTTTAACCTTTCTAATATACTGAAATCTGGTAGTATTTGATAGTTATATAACTCTTTGCAGTAGTCTGTCCATCTGACCAGCACTGCCGAGCTCTCTGTCAACAGGACTCCATCTCTGTCCTCAATGACTGATAACTTGTTGAGTCTTAGTGAACGTCTTTAGCGTTTCATAAGCGTTTTTGTTATTCTCTAGTTCCATGCCTTTCTCAATGGCTATACACTGATGATTTGTCCATTTCTCTTTCACTTCTTTCATCTCTGTTCTCACAATTTTATCTATTGAGTGATAGTGATACTAGGCAGCTCCCTCTGAGTTGGTGTGCTTTGTCTTCTTCTGTTCTCTTCTTTTAGCGCAGAGCTCCAGAATGGCATTGGTTACCCAAGGGCGTTTCTTCTTCCTCTGTTTGCCCAGAATTGTTTTTGCGGGTTCACAGATTGTCTCATTGAAGCTGGAGGTTAGGTTGTTAATTTCCGTGTCCGGGAGATTAAGTGCTGCAAATCTTCCTCCAAGTTGTGCTTGGAACGTTTCCCCAATTGATGGGTCCCGCAGCTTTTCCAGATGAAACTTGATTCGTGGATTAACAGAGTTTGATCTTCATTGTGTGCAGAACAAGCTCATGGTCACTACCAATGTCAGCACCAGGGTAAGTTCTAGTCTTCGTCTGTTGATGCTTGACTTGGGGTCAAGATGAAGTCTATTTGGTTGTATTTGGCGCATGCCAGGTTGTTCTGCGGGAAATCTTGTGTGGATAATAGAGGGGATTGGGGATTATGAACCATTGTCTTCTTGCAAATTCCAGTAGATATGAGTCCCTTGTCATTGGTTTTGCCTACTCCATATTGACCAACTGTTCCCGCCCAGTCTCGTAGGCAACCTTCACATTAAAGTCGCCCTGTTAAATGACAATGCCTTTCCTGGAGTACTTTTGTAATTGCATTCTCCACTTGCTGGTGAATTCTTCAACTTCTTGATCTCCGTTGTCTGATGTGGGCCGGGCATACACTCCCATGATGATGAGGTTCTTGGGTGTTGCAGATACATGGATGGAAATGATCCTGCTTGTAATGGGTGTGCAGCACCCTGTGATTTTTTTGTTTATAATGAAGCCTACTCCTCATTCATGTTTTGTGTCGTCTCTGCCTTACCATATCTTGTGGCCATCTTCAGATGTTGTCTCTCCTATTCCTGTCTATCTCATCTTGCGAATCCAATTATATCCCATGTGTATTGTTGGAGTTCATGTTCTTGTTCTTTTATTTTGCCACAAGTATAACGTATGCGCACATTCCATGTTCTCATGATGGTCTCTTTGGATGTTAGTTTCATGTTGTGCTTGACTCCAGTAGCTGACTTTTCGCTTCCACCCTGAAGCTCACCAGTGTAAAGCGCAGTCATTGGTAATCTGAGCCTTGACCGATCCGGCATACATATGAATGACCTAGGAAAGGGCTGTTCCTATTCATAGAGGTACCATGGATACTTATATTTGATAGGTTTAGGTGTAGTGCAACTATGACAGGTGTCTTGAAACTCGCCTCCGTCTTGGCTTCCAAAAGGTATAGATCTATTTTTGGAAGCCTATGTAGGCAGAAAATGAGGGTACGATAAATGCCTTGCTATTTATAGTAGTAGTAGTAGTAGAAGTACCGAGATAGATCACTAGCTATTGTATTTGTGTGTGTGTGAGTACTGCATTTTATAGTGTCATATAGTTGCGGGCATACACCTACTGTGGTATATATTACATACCTGGATACAATCTTCAAACCTATTAATACAACTTCTACTTCTAGAGGGTGCATTTAGGACAAATACGAATATCATTCTCATTTTCAGCACTTGATAAAAAAAAGTACATGAGGAAATCATATTATTGGTTTTATGCTAAGTTCGCAAAGAATTGTATAGGACGATGAAGAATAAATTAAAGTCAGATTTTGAGGCTGTCAAAATGAATCATTTCAACTCCGAATTCAGAAATGTTGAAAACTGCAAATAACTCTTTCAAATCACTAGATCTAATTAGCTTTTAGGTAAATGTCAAAGACTAGACATTCCTATGTGATCAATCAATATCTCATCATTCCCTTTATCATGAACTTAGTAGAATCAATTTAATTAAGAAATACATGTACTTAGATGTCAATGTTGCAAAAGAGTTTGTGGTGTCCCTTTTACTATCCAAATGGATTAATGCAATTCATTGTTTTACGACTCTGGCAGCTTGATTTTGAATTAATTGCAGTTGTCAAATTGAGATTTTCCAAAGAATATGACAGGTTGTTTAGCAGCTTTTTTTTTAATCAGGCTTCTTGTGTTGGATATTTTTCTCAATTAAATACAGCAGCATGTCCTGATGAGAGATAGCTTGATCCAATTTAAAATTAATGTCTAAAATGACACCACGAACTTAAGTTGTTAAAGGAATGTTAACATCATCTATTATATATTTGAGTAACCCGGGATCTTTGGCATGAGGTACCGACCAAACGCAGACTCCAGAGACTCCAAATTTTGCATGAAGCTTAATTTTTTTGACAAGCCAGAACTTGGGCATCATCTAAAAGGCCATTTCAATCTACAAAAGAAGCTCATTATCACCTTACAGACGTGAAGCCCAAATCTAGACTTATCCAAACCATAGAAGTTGATCTAGAATCAAGATTGTTGGTTGCTTGGTATTCAGACTATGGATCTAGGTAATGATCTCTCTAGAACTAGATCTAGAATATAGACAGAGATCTGGATTGTTGATCTGTTGACGGTGAAGTGTGCAGTTTAAGTATAATGTTTATTACAACTCTACGTGTACATCATAGGGTTACAGAGTAGATTAAAGGAGGACTGGGAAAAAAGTATATCTCGGGTTTGGGCTAAAATTTTGGATAAATCCATTCCTAGCTTCTCAAAGATTTATAGGATCTACATCTAGATGCCTATCGTGGATTTTTTATTTGATTTACGTCACCTTCTTCCTATCCATTTTCTGGATTTCTCCTTAGATCTTATGAGGCCTCCTGTAAGTAATATGATATGACATTTGCTTCCTCAATCTTTGTCTCAGGGCAATGCAGGATTTGGTGGTTTGTGTTTTGAGGAAGAGTGTGGCACCTAGGGCATGTACATTTATGCAAGTTGGCTGTGCTGTTATTTTGGCACTTCTGGATCGTAAACTGTTTGCGGCCACCCAATACTTGCATTTTTTATTTGGAGTCCAGGAAGGCTTTCGCAGGGATCACTTATGATCTCCCTTGCTGTTGGTATATAAAATATTTTTTGGGGCCATTCCTCCGGCCAAGGTGCTTGGATGTTGTTTTCTTTCATGACAGGTAGAAAGGAGATCAAGATTTCAGTCTTGAATTTGGCAGAGCATCCTTGAAGACCTTTTGTAGAAGAGTGACAGTATTTTGTTCAGCCTGTAAAATACACTTTTGATTTTCATCCTCTCTCTTTTGTCACATTGATTTCAGGCATCATGTTATCATGTGCAGTGAGTCCCTAAGCTTGGCGTTTGTGAGCGTTTTTCATCCATACCGGTGCACCATATTCTGCCTCCCTATAGCATAGAGCCAGAGCTGATGTACACAGTAGAGTCTTAGATGCTCCCCTCTGACATCATTAATATTAATACAGTCGTCTGTGAGACATTTGATTTCAGAGGGGGGAAACCAATTCAGAAATTTGTAAATCATCAACATAAAGATAGAGAGAGATTATGCTGATTGATTAATACCAGTGAGTTGAATGTACAATGAAAGTAAGTGAGGGCCAAGAACAGATCTCAGGGGAATGCCAAACTTTATGTGAATGTTCAACTTCAACCATTTGAGGTCTGTCTGGCAGGTGGGAAATCAGCCAGCTAAAAACATTACTGTGATATCAAAAAAGATGCACAAGCATACAGTGAGAATGTTGTGATCTTTGGTATCAAAATCAGCCAATAGGTCAAGAGTATGAAAATAAATGTTGCCTTTGTCACATGCCAAGAGAATGTCATTGATTGATGACTTTCGTTTTATGTTGACTGAAGGCTCTGGAGGACCATGATTGCCAATATCTGTTCCAAACAAGGTACCTAAAGAAGAAGAATGATGGAATCATTTAATTCAAAGGGGAAACTTCTAGAAGACAATGGGTCATTGAAAAATCGTGTGATGTATGGACAAAGGGTCAAGCAGACAAGTGGTTCTTTTTGAATCTCTAATTATGCTCACCACTTGCTCAGGGGACACTGGGGTAAAAATCTCAAAGAAGGGACCTTTGAATGAAACAAATGGGCTGGTGGAACAACTTTTGTCAAGGTTTTTTTTTATCAGATCAAGTCGACCCTCTATTGAAAAATTTGCTGAAGACAGTTGCATGTCGAAGTGAAGAAGAATATTGTGGCAATTTTTTAAAAATTTCTCGATAAATTGTGAGCTCTGTGTTGCAGCACAGCCTTTCAGCCTTGTTTTATTCTTTTTTGCCTTGACCAGCCTTTATCCAAGGAGCTTAAGGTCAGCATGACAAGCAATCCTTTTGGGGTGCACAATTGTCAAGAACTATCTAAGGCATGACAAAAAATTTGCCAATTTAACAATATTGACTAAACACATGTTTCGCTTAATTTGGCTTTGAATAATGTGGCAAATCAATATTCCTAGAATTTCGAGAGCTTATAAAATTTCTCTGAAATACAGGCTTAGCCATGGACCGTTCATAAGGATAGACAACATGAAAAACAGTTTAAACATTTATGGATTGTTGTTTATCAGTAAGTCATGAATCCATTCTCTATCTGGGGTGATCAGGAATTTTATTTATTATGTGATTGTCATCTTGTTGTAACAGCATTTCATTTAGGAGTGTAATGTCCCAGTTTGGATTGATGATAAAGTCACTCATCTGAGAGATTCATGTTTTACTAAGGTTGCATAGAGGATGCGCTTTTGAATTTAAATTGATAAAACAAAAGATCACAATGTGCACAAATATAAGATCAAAATATGACAGGTTATAATTAAAACAAGAAATAGAAATCCATGTAGTATTTGAGAGCAAACAGTATGCAGCCAGTCAGGCACTGGGTGTACACACAAGTAAATATTGTTATTTAGGAAATGTGCAGAATGCATCAAGAAATCACAGAATTTGTTTCAAACATAGAGCATGGTGGGAATATAAAAATCTGTAAATTTTATAA
>JAOWAY010210478.1:0-10076 GCA_028565895.1 Goniobranchus geometricus | reverse complement strand
GTTTCGGACATTAGTCCTTCATCAGACACAAAAATACAGGGACAATATGCAAATAAATTAACAGTTAAATCAATAAAATGTGAAAACGATGATCTTAGCTGTGCAAATGGGTGGATTCCAGTCTCAATGGCTTCGCAGGAAGTGACATCGAGATCACACGTCATCATCGTCATTGAGACTGTAAATCCACCCATTCGCACAGCTAAGATCATCGTTTTCAAAATTTATTGATTTAACTGTAAATTTATTTGCATATATTGTCCCTATATTTTTGTGTCTGATGAAGGACTTATGTCCGAAAAATCACGTTTTGTCTAGTTTTGCCTTATAATTGAGTAACCATAACTTTTTATGTATTCTCATTCTAGAATTTAGATCTAGATTCATACTCAATAGTAATAGTAGCAAATCTTATATTCATCACATGTTAGTACTATCTGCGCACATGTACGCATACCTTGAAAGCACTGAGAGCATTTATAGAGCGCTAAACCCACTAAATGGGCTCAAAGCACTGTACAAGTGTTCCATGACAAACCTTTTCCTAACAAATACCTTCTTGCCTCCATGTGGAGTATACAGAGATGCAGCCATTTTACAGGCGCACTTGCTGTAGCATCATGGCAAGATCTTCCTCTGCCTATGGTCAGGTATTCAATAACACCTGAGGGGTGAGGAAAATGTGTGGTAACAGTTTTTCCCCAAGGACTAAACAGCGCCATGACATGGCCTGGCCTTGAACTCGGAACCTCATGATTACAAGTCAAACGCCTCAAACTCACAGCCACACATAGGCCTAACTTCTAACTGACAGACATAATAGATGTCTTGCCATTGTCTGACCCCTTTGCTTTAATTATTAGTTCAGTAGTCTGGTGTCTAGACTTGATATGCTTAGAGCTATAGTTGGGATTGTTTTATAAAATTGTATCATGTGATAAGCCTTGTTTTTATTAAAAAAAAACAAAAAAAAACCCGAACATGGCAGGAATACTATCTCTTGAGATAAGCAAGATAAACAGGATGCTGCATGGCAATATTTTCATTGTAACAAGCCACTAATTGAAAAATCAAGGAATTATAAAATGTGCACATTGCATGAAATCTACATATGTGCAGACTATACACATTTGCTTTTGTATATTATGTCTTATAATAATTTTGGACAATTGGGTGTAGGCTTACTAATACATTGTATATGTATATATATATTATATTACTTTACTGATAAGAATAAAAATAATAATCCTTTACAAACATCAACAGTAATAGAAGAAAACAATGAGCAGAGCACTTTAAAAAGTTTCAATGTTCCTGAGAAGTGGGAGGGGGAGAAATTAATACAACAGACACTGATCTTTCAAAACTCTCAGAGAGAAAACCTAGGTAGTTAAAAAAGAAAACTGAGAAAACAGCAATAGACATACATTAAAATGATCAAACAAATTCAGGCAAAAATATGCACTGTTATAAAATCAATTATTACAAGGTAAAAAAGGTTTATAAGAAAAAGATCCTAATGACCTAAATTTGTAAATTGGGACAATGTAAATGGATCAGAAGTGTTTTCAAAACTTGTTCAAAAAGAAATGGAATATCATCACTTATTACAGAAATGTGGACTTTTTATATACTTATTAGCAATAGCTTGTTTATTTTGAGCTGGGGGCTCTATTGACTCTATGAGGTCACCTCAGCGTTCATGGAAAAAAAAGTCAGACAACAGGCTAGTTAAAAGGAGAAGAGAGAACAGAAGTAGCAGAAAAAGAATTTCTCAAGTGGAAAAGAAGCACAGTTAAAATAGGCCAGTCCTTAGTTTCCTGAACAATCAAACTCTATGATTCCTTGTCGTGTGACATTTGGTATTTTCAAATTATTTTATCATTGAATAATAATTATATCAAATTCAGCTCGGATTTAGCCTTAATTTTTTTGGTCCCTGGATTCATAAATGCCATCAGATTTCAAGTGCAGTCAATCTCCATGAAGATATTCGCCATGGAGAGGAAGATCTGTGAGGCCCAGTGACTTCAGAATTCCTGTTCTAGAAAGAACCAACAACAAAACAAACACCCCCCCCCCCATATCCACCAAAAAAAAAAAACCCAACTCTAAAACTCTAAAACCAATATAACAGTAAAATCACTGCAGACAACTAGTAGCGATGGTTGAATAACACAGCTCAAAGATGTATATTCTCAGCCAAAGATCACGGAACTAGATCATATTCTAAGTTCAGATCTTAATCATTTCCATACTGGTTTGAATTTCTAACGCAGTATCTGAATTTAGAGTGCAAAACTTCCTGAATGCAGATCTGTAAATGTAGAAAACATGAAATGACTTCCCTATCTAAGGAAATAGAAAGGTTTTAAGATGGTTTCCCAACTTTTGGACCATGATAAAAGTCTATTAAATAAATTTCACAAATGCTTAATTTAGAATTTTTTTTAGCCAATCTTATTATAGTATTTCTTGACCCTTTATTGATAGTGTTTGATTCATTTTATACTGTGGAGCAATTACTATTAATATTGAGAGCTACGAGGTCTACTGAGATACAGACACTAATGGCAAAGGTCGTATTATACACTCCATTATAATTTGAAAGCTATAATTTCTTTGTGATTTGATTTAGTCTGTTCAAGGTTCAAGGAATTCAATATTTTGACACATATATGACAATATATGTTGCTTCAGAATTTTCAAGGCTCAAGAAATTCAATATTTCGACACATATATGACAATATATGTTGACTCAGAAAGAAACCATGAAGAAAGAAAATAAACATGAATAAATATCATACTCAAAAAAAGATAGTCTCCCCATTCAAACAATTGCAAATTTGACATAATATCGGCTTCAGGACAGACAAAATCTGAGAAATGTTATAACAGAATGCTGACATGTGGTACTGGAAGCAAAGCGATCATTGGTTACATAGCTCTCTGTATCTTAAGATAGAAGTTTAAGCCTTATTTGGATGAAAAATTGTGAAAATACTGACTATTGATAAGTGACACAGGTCCATCTAGTTTAAATGAATTCCAAGTAAAATAGTTCAGTCATGGAAATCCAAGATAATTTTCAACAAAAATATTTTGAATGGCTTCATGGGAATGGAAAAAAAAGAAAAACAAATAAAGCACAACAAAGATAGCAATTGAAAGTACGTGGGTTTAGCAAACTACATAAATACACATGTACATGATACATGTAACACAATAAGATGGCATACAAATCATTCACTCAGGGATTAGCGATATATAAGCATTAAACGCAGGTGATAAAAACAAAATAAAAATAAAAAAAAATGTATCTTGAATATCACCATCAGACCTACATATCTATTTTCTTTTTAATCAAAATCTACGAAATAAAAAATCTCAATATGCTTGAAAGTATAGCAACTCAGAAAAGTTTTTTATACCAAATATATTCAATTAAGTTTACTTTGGATCTCAAGCGACTGTTAGGTAAATAAATGAGGGACAAAACAACAACAAAAAGGCATGACAAAATAAAACTTTAAACGGTATACTGCTTGAAAACAGATGAAATGGTAAGCAATGTATGCATCATTCATATCATATATGCCATCATAAAAAAAAAACAATTCATGGCTGGAATTTACATCAAGGGGACAAAAGTGTAATGTTGGCTGTATAAATCTTAAAAAGTACTGGTTCAGATGAAGATTGGGCTTGTCACTGCATCGGCATGCTCTAATGTGATATCAATTTTTACTATTACAGAGTTACAAGATGATCTTTTATTGTGGAAATAAAACATCTCTTCATAACAGCTGATATATGATAGAAATAGAAGGCATGCCTCGTGATGATAAATAGGGTTTATCCCATTCAGTGAATGGAATGACTTTTTGTTCAGTACATCATTTTTTTTCAGGACCCCCAGTTCATCCAGCAGTATAAATGGGTAGCTAGGTCTTTCTAGACTTGGCTGAAGTAAAAGGCAGCTTGGAAAGCAATGGCAAACTACCACAGTATGCCGTATGCCTAGTATAATTAGGGCTCTATTGCTAATTCTGCTATACCCAGTCATGGGTACGGGACTAACTTTACTTACATATGATGAAAGTTTTATGTAGCATGAAAAATTTATTGGGAAGAGAAAAAAAGGAAAGTTGCCATTTTCATTAGATCTTCTATACAAAATGTTTTAAAGGCAGAACAAATGTGAAGAAAATACATGTGTAAAAGATGTCAACTTCATTTAATGAATTTTCATAGCATTTATCACTTTTAGTTTCTTTGAGATGCATTTGAACTAAGATGAATAAATCCTCCTGAGAATGAGATTAATCATGCATCATAAGAATGATTTTATAAATCAGATACAGTGGGACCTCTCTTATTGGGGACTCAAGGGCATTGGGAAACCCAGATATCAGAACAAAGTTCCACAGAATTGATTTTTTTCTAATTAATTTATATCCCTAATCGGGACAATGTCCGAGCAAAACAGGACAATTTTGTAAAGTGTTTTCTTGATTTCAAAGAAATTACAAGTATGTTATTATAAGACAAAGAAAACAAGAAAAAATTGTGCTGACACTGACAAATCAAGAATGGTGCTCAACACCTGGACTAAGTTAACAGATCCTTGCAATGAATGACGGCTGGCTTGTTTCATGAAGGAATGGGATGAACTAAGAAAATGAGCTTAATAAAGTTGCGTAATGAAGTTAATTGCCTGCCATGATGCAATCACTGCTGATGTCTGTGATTGATAGGCCGGTTTCAACAGTTTGTCACCAGAATTTTTATGAACAACCCTTGCAAGGTTGTAAAATAAGCCTTTTTTTTTTACTGGTTAGTGGTAGAAATGGATGTCAGGGGCGGAGGTACAGAGTTATTTTAACCTCAACCAATTAGGACATGAAATTCATTGGCTCGCTTGCTGAGATGACACTTCCATCGGTTTGAGCTTCTCCCTGGGAAATCGGGACGATTTTCCAATCTCCCAATAACAGTGGTCCTTTTATATAAGCAAATTTATTTTTAAAATAAATAAGATAACATAATATAAAATGGTGACCATGGTAGATTCAACATTTGTAAAAAGTCCTAATCTTAGCTAAAAATGTAAATTTTGAAAGAGTAAGGACATATGCCATCTACATGCATGTTGTCCTTCGCAGTCTTGTGTGTTTGAATTTCTAAAATAGAACAAGGCAATTTAAAATTGATATTAAAAATGAACTAAAACTTTGCTATCCTCATTTTCTTTTAGAGACATATGAAACATGATATTGATACAGGTAAAGATATGTATCACATTTCGATAAACAAAAATTATTTAAAAAAAGACTCAAAGAAAAAATTCTTTTCTAATAAATAAGGAGCAAAAAAATCAAAGAATATTTCTATGTCATTTTTTGAATTATTACACAATATCTTATTTAATCATTTAATACTTTGGAAAAGCTGACCATGTAATGTAACACACCTGTACCATATTTAATTAATAGAATTCATTAGGATACTGCCAGTCATCAATTAATGAACATTAAAATATCCCTGGTATCAAATTGTATAAATATATTTATGGATTTTTTAAAACAAACTGAAAATCTCATATTGTTAAATGTTTTGCTTTACATTGACTAACGTTTAAGAAATAATAATAATAATAATAATAATAATGATAATAATAATAAACGATGATAATGAAGCTACCGAGAGTTAAGTATTGAGTTAAATTCCTCTTTTGATTTTCCATGTAAATGATCACATTAAAAACAAGATGAAAAGGTAACGAAATTAAGAATCTTTATTTTAATCAGTAACATAAAGGTATACAAATAAGTTACTCATTTAAGGCAAATACAGCGCTCCTACTGCCTCAGGCTAAAAGCCACTGCTACAGGATATTGAGAAAGGTGGAGGTTGCTAAACTAGCACTAAGTAGAATGTAATACAGAAGTTTTGGGAACTTACTTTAGTCAAATCTATACCAGAGCCTGTTCAGTCAAAAGCCATGATTAATTCCACCTGGAGGCATAGGCAATGTCATTTTCAACAGATGAATCTGCTGTACCCATCAATCGCTCCATGGTCCAGTACAAGTAAATAGTATAAATAACCATTGCACATGTTTCAGACAAGCAATGATGCATTATCCAATCAGAAGGTGTGACTTGTGACAAACCTTCACTGCTTACCTTTTCTCTTCATTTCTTGGCTTTTTAAAAATGTGAACAGCCATCTGTTTCCCTAAAATTAGTCACCTAATTATCTTCAAACTGAGTGAGTCTGTTTTGAAGAAGATGATGTGATGAGGGCCATGCTCTCGCTCTGAATAGTTTACATGTGCCTGCAAAATATTAACTGTCACTGACAGATAGCTGCATTATATCCACTTCAGTCTATAAATAATGTCCACTGTATACTTCTGACACAAACTTTTCCTTTAATTTACCGATGAGATGAAATTGAATCATGTTTTTACAATTAAATCCACCATTTTCTAAAAAGGGCAATAAACATATGAGCCAGCTTGATAATGACGTTGGTAGAAGAGATTTTCTAAGGCTTAGAAGAAAAAATTTGTATCTCAGGAAAGAAGCTTGGCTGACAAAATTGAGATGTCATGAGCAAGGATGTTAACCAGAAAGCTCTGCAATTACAGTGTGTTGATATTGAAATGAACTAACTGATGAGGCATGATGTGTATATTTTCATTAAGCAAGAAATTGAACACAGAAGGTTTTGTAAGTTATTCTCACAATAAATAGCTGAACTGACTTTTTCAATGACTTCCTCACTCATAAATTAAATACAATGTCCTTTTTAAAGATAATTTTCTCACATTCTTGAAAACAAAGTCAAACATATTTTGGTTATGAAGCATTACAGATTCTCATTTTGAAAGTATCCAGAAATATAGGATAATTATTTCTCCTTTTTTTTTTTCTTTAAAAAATAAAAAAATAAAAGCTTAAATGATTAATGGATTACAAATGAAGAACAAAAAGTTGACTCCACAGTATAATACTAGTCAAAGATAAAATATAGAAGATGAAGGCAACTGTCCACACACATATATTCCTTGCACACTTGCTAGTAACAGTTCAATTACAGTCTTGTTTATCTTCCATTTTATTCTGACACTTTCTGGACTTCCTGAGTAGTGGAGCAGCCTGTTAGTGGAGCAGCCTGTTTAAGGCAACGCATAAAAGACTTTTTGTTTTTTGTTTTGTTTGGCATTTTTTGTGTTTGGTGTTTTGAACTCTCTTCAACTCTATTAAGTCCATCTCAACACCCATGAAAAAAGTAAAGCAATGGCTGATTGAAATTAAAAAAAAAACAGTACACAATTTGCAAGAAAAGGATTACTGAAGAGGGTAAAAAGCTGCCAAAGAGGAAAAGAAGCAAACTTAAGATAATAAAAGGTAAGTAAATGGAGGGATGATTTCCAGAGAAAAAAATCTCTTAAAAAACATACACAAAATAAAACCAACAAAAAACAACACAACAAAAGACAAAAATCAACTGCCTAATAAAAATTGGCCATCCAGTCCCAAACTGTGCACTGCAATAACCACCCAGGATTTTCTACCACACTTTTACAAAAGTACTTGGTCCACCTAAATACTAGATAGCAAGTGACCTCATAGCATGTTTTTATAAAACTTTAAGTCATGCTACGCACATAAATGGGAATGCCTCCTTCCCCCTCAGAACAAAATACACAGCTTTCTCATGAAATAAAAGAGCTTGATAGAAGAGCATGGAAAGATAAGAGAAGAAACTCTTGCTTAAAACACTTAGCTCTGACGACATGAGTGGAGAGATCTTGCATTGGGCACCTTGCAGATGAGGACCCCTGAACCCACAAAAAAATGGCAGTTTGTAGTAAGTTGTTCGCTGCCTATAGCTTGGTACTTATTTGCACCTTAATGGAGGGGTGGGGGAAGAGAATTGGAAGATGTTATACAATAGCCTATCCCTGAGGACATACTGGGACAAAACTAAGAAAAGGCCTAAAAAAAACAAATGCCAGGTTGTCCCATATTTGATTGTAATTCAGTCTAAAAGACAGACCTTTCACCATCAACACTTCAAATTATTAATCAGATTATGGAAGGATAGGAGGAGGATTTAATATACTCCCGCACTCACACAAAAGTCTAGGGATGATGTTACCAAAATTTAGTACATTAAGAAATGCTGTTTTTAGTTGATAATATATGGTAAATAGACCAGGTCTATTTTGAAAAAAGCAAGGACTGCTAATATCCAAATCGGACAAGGTTGACATATCACTTGAACTTAAGCAATTAAAATAACATCAAGGAAATTCTGCCATTGCCCCACCCATTCTCAAGTCTCTTAAAAAGGATGTGAGCGTCACGGGTGTGTTCGCTGTCGTTCCCACACCCATTCCACCCACTCCTCCCCCCCCAAGCCCCCTAAACTATAACTATCTGATGTTTTAGTTAAGCATTCAAATCCAATAAAATATTCTGTATCTAATTTCGTCTATACCTTATACCAAGCACTTGACATTATAAAGAGATGTGAACAGCGGCTGAGGAAAATGAAAGAATAGCCAAGATCAATTTATCTGTCCAGTAACTTTTTTTAAACTCAAAACTATTTAAAATAATCATAAAATAAATATTGCTTACATTATCAGTCGAGGGCTAACAACCAGAACAATATCTAAATTCTCTGTTTTATATAGGCCTATATGTCAGAGGAATATCTCATAATAAACTTAATATTATATTTGTCAGAGGGATATATCTCATTATAAACTTATCATTAACATTACTATACTTATGTTTGTCAGTATAAAAACTCAAACGCCAGCATGCAAAGTTAAGGTGCAAGATATATGGTTGGAGACAGGTTAAAGAGGTTTAAAGTACTTGGGTACTATAATAAGTTTGACGGAAGACGCAATGTTAGAAATAAAGATAAGGAGGCAAAAGTTCAATTTCAGAAAATGAAGCAAATCATAACAAATAAAAAAATTATCAATACAGGGTGTGAAACATGGACCATCAACTAAAAGATGAAAGAGAGGCTAGAAGCAACAGAAATGTAGTTCTTCAGAAGAATGTTGAGAGTACCATGGACAATGAAAGAGACCAATGAAAGTATTCTAAAACAAGCAGAAACAAGATCCTTGATGAAGAAATGAAAAAGGCAAGCGACATTTTATGGACATGTCATGAGAAGGGAAAAGAAAGGACATCTGGTTACAACAGGAAGAATGACAGGAGAGAGACTTACGGGAAGGCAAAGAGAAAAGACATGTGACGGATAGGCAAAATGGTTGGGAGTGGAGAATGTTAACATCTGATAAGAAGAGCTACTTTCGATCAAGCAGTGTGGAAGGACATGATAGTCAACGCCATTCAGCATGACACATGATGATGATACTTTAATATGCTTTGAAAGTAAGAAAAGAAAATGATACAACAAATTAATATGGACACGCATAATACTTGGCAAATTTAATTTTGGACCTGACAAAAAGGTCTTTGTTTAGTTGCCCTGGTTGCAGCCCTCCATATGACATATAACAAAAAAATCTTTTCCTATATAACATATCTTCTGTTTGAACTTATATTATCCCATACATCTTTAATATGAACTGAATTTTATTAAATATAATGAACAATGAAATATTCTGACATAATTCTGTCATCATACTGAGTAAGATCTTTAGGAAGTGAACATCTGGTGAAGGGTTGTTGAAGTAAATCATTCTCATTTTTTTATTTATTGGAAAAAAAAACAACAACTTCCATTCAAAAACTTACCCATAAAAGATGTATTAACATTAACATTGAAAACATCCGGGTTGCAACAAATCTGATATTTCTTTTCTTTTTTTGAGGACAAATTTGATGCTTCTTTCATATTTGGATTGCATCAGTGGGCCTACACACCGACATTTCTGACAGGAAAAGAATCAGAGATACAGTAAAGCACGCCTATAAAGAACTGACGGAAATAAAGAACCCATTTCTTTGCCTCCATTTTTTTTTCTCTTTATATGGGTGACTGAAATAAAGAATTACTGATATAAAGAACTA
>JAOWAY010210367.1:0-10077 GCA_028565895.1 Goniobranchus geometricus | reverse complement strand
GAGAGAGAGAGAGAGAGAGAGAGAGAGAGAGAGAGAGAGAGAGAGAGAGAGAGCAATGTTTTCGTCATGGATTTCTCCAGGCTGTTAAGAGGGATCTTCTTATTCATTCTTTTCCTTTATAAACATATAAATTTTTCATTTTCAAGGCAATGTGATTTAGTTTTCAAGGTAGACATCAAGTGGTTTCCAGTCTCAAGGTAGTTGTTATAATCAAATGTCTGATACCCAATGAAAATATAAGGAAGGAACTAGGACAAGATTTGGCTTTCATCAGATATGTAGCAAATTGAAGACATGTCCTTTTAATTCTGAAAGTTTTTGCTACATATTAATGTAATATGAAAATACATTTAAGACAATGATAAAATTGAATTTTTGACAGGAATGGCAGGGCTACTTGAGACAGCCAATGCAGTATTTTGACAAAAAGTTAATACTTCTCATATATGGAAATCATGAGTCATCGAAAGAGACTAACAACTTTTAAGAAAATCAAAATAAAACAAGATCAGAATCTTTTGATGATAAAATGAAAACAAATGTCTGCAGTCAAGTTAAAACCAAGAAAAGTATCACACTCTTCAAAGAGAAAGTTTCTAGTGTATTACTAGTTAAAAAAAGAAATTGTTAGAGCCTAGATATTCTTTTAAAAAAGATAGTAAGACCACAAAGACAGAATAAAACAATAAATAACCCACACAAATAAATACAAATAAAAGATTCAAACAAGAAAAGAAACACACTAATACAAAATTCGACAGAAGAAATAAAACAGCAGTCAGACCGAAAAGCAGGGCAAAAAAGAAGTGGCCAAACCATTCCGTCTGATAACACCCACAAGTTGCACCATTCTCTTTTTCATCATGATGTTCTTGACTATCTTATAACCAATGTAAACAAAATACTGTAGCCCTTTTTGATTTCAAATGCAACAATATTAATCTTTTAGGTAAAAATTGAAACACAACAATGGTGCTGTTCTCTAAATGCTCAAGATTCCGTCTCCTTATATATTATATTCATGTCATTCCTTATTGTTATAAAATTCCCTATAGTTGTTTTACCTTAGCTGCTGTTCTCTGAAGGTATAATTGAAGTAAGTGCATTTACGATGAACAATTCCTTGTTATCTTCAACTAAGTAAAATAACAAGTTTCTTGAAAAAGTCATTAAAAGGTTTAGAAAAGTCCATTGAGATTCGAAAAATCTTTATGGGCTAATTTTTTTCTGAAAATCATCTCTGTTTTCTATACCAGCGGACTTTCTTGAAAAAAATTCATAAAATTTCGAATTTGGGATTGGGATACAGAGTTTTGGAAAACTGCTCTACCATGCCAAACATTCAAATGCTCACTCTTTGGCAGCAATACAATCCTTATTTTGTACTGCTTGTTACATTTTACGCGAGGCATTTTGGATCCATGGTGACGCCATTTTCGTGACATAATCGTAATGTGTAGGACAAGGACTGAGGGATTTCTTTATTTTTAAAGCCATTATTAATGAACTTATCCAAACACTGTTGATTTGTTTATTTCATCGGCTTTTGTAAAAGTGTTGTTTAATTGTGTGTGTATTGGAATTGGGGAGGGGTGAGGTAATCCTCCATAGTTATTGATAAGGGAGAAAAGACTTTTGAATGAGACTGAAGGATCTTGCCTACCTTATGTGTAATTTAAAAAAAAGGCTCTTTACAAGTTGTTTGATAGTGACCTGAGGACTAGAGAGAAATCGATCTCAGATAAACGCTAGTAGAAATAATGACAACAGTGTTGTGAAGACATAGAAATGAGACCATGCCAGAAGGCAATAAATATTTGTATTTTCAAATGTCACTGGAAGGACCAGTCTGAGACTCAGGCAATAATAGCGGTGGGACATTGAAAGGAAGTAATCAATAAAGATAAAGATTGCATTTATATTGCGCTTTCTACCATTCTAGGAACAGTCTCAAAGTGCTTTACAATACTTTATCCCCTGGCAGCATCCCCTTGGGAGCACACTGTTAAGTGTAGCACATTAAGTGCAACAATACCAACCTATTGCTAGGTACTCAGTTAACACCTGACCTGATTCAAGCAATTTGAGTAAATCATCTTGCTTAAGGAAAAAAATCACAAGTCATCAGTGGCAGGAATCAAACCCAGAATCTCATGATCCCAAGACCAAAGCCTTAACCATTCAGCCAACTGTGCCCTGTACTCAAGATCTCTAATATTTCTTGTATCAAAGATAAACAATGTTTTGTTTTCAACCAAAGAATTTAAGAGACAGTGTTCATATTCATAGCGACAAAATCCCTGCTGCTCAAAACAAATACTGCTGACAGAAGCTGACCATTGGGGGTAGAAAGTTCAAATGGTTCAAAGGCATTAAGCGAGACTATGAATTTTCAAATGTTAAAATTGAAGTAAATTTTCTTTCCTTTTAATGTCATAAAAATATGAAAATACCGTTGAGTCAAGCTATAAGATATCATGGTTTGAATCACCATTTTTCTTCCCTCCAACATGTTCTCAGTTTTATTAAGTCAGTCAGAATATGTGGAGGAGATTATTATTATGATCATTATAATAAGGGTGTAATGTCACTTTTCAACATCAAAGGTTTTCTCAGTGATGGTGCTATTTTGACATGTTTATGGGATGCAGCACATGAGTCATAAGGTATAACGCAACTAACTCAAATGACTCACCCAGTCACAATATACTGACACCCGTCTGACCTGTCTTACAACTGTCTCATAATGCTGAGCATTAAGGATGACAATTCCTGAACTTCCAATTTTAAAGTCTTAGGTATGTCTGCTGGGGTGAAAAAAACTTGACCTCTCGGTTTCTGGGCAGAAACTCTACCACTACGCCATTGGAGGGTTATATTTTTGAAGAAGTAAATCTGAAGAAAATTTTTTGTCTTCATATCCAGCTGTGGACATAGAGCCTCTGATCCTGATGACATTTGAAAAAAACAATATTTATTGCCTTCTGGCATGGTCTCATCTCTATTTCTTCCCAACACTTGTCATTATTTCTACTAGGGCTTATCTGAGATTACATTTTCTCTTGTCCTCAGGTCACTATCAAGCAACTTATAAATAAACAGCTTTTTTCTGATTAAACATAAGGTAGGCAAGATCCTTCAATCTCATTCAACAGCCTTCTTCCTTATCAAAAACTATGGAGGATTACCTCCCGCCTCCCCCAACCCCATACACACAGAGTTTAAAAAATACTTTTACAAAAGACAATGCAATAAACAAATCAACAGTAACTAAACTAAATAAGGCAAACAAAACTATCAAATACATTAAATCTCATTCATAAATATAATAGTTCTGAGATACTTCATTACTCAAAAGGTGCAATAAGCAATCCCCATGATTATAAAAAGCAATCTTATACAGATTGAGTGCAAAGGAGATTTTTATCATTTAAGGGTTTCTAAGGCAATGGCTGGAAGATATCAATGCGATGATGGCCGTGGATTCTGAAACCTGATTTCTACATTCAGAAAGAGGAGGAAAAATACTAAATATTAATACAATAACAATCACCATGTATGACTCATGAAATCTTTCCAGGCATCATGTTAACAAATTCCAACCACATTTGTGATCTTTTACTATACAGCTTTCTCTGTCTCTTACAAATCTTCTGAAAGCTAGGAGACAAAGTTAAAAAAAAAAACAACAAAACAAAAAAAACTGTGACCTCTCTTAAAAATAAATCTACAAAGAAAGAAAGTCATTCACATTGTAAATTATTCTACATTAAATAGACTTTCTTATAAAAAGTAAACCACAACAATCAAAAAAAAAAAAGGACCAAAATATAAATGCAATGTGGGGACAAAAGTTACACAGAAATATATAAAAACAAAATTTAAAAAACAAAACAAAATGGCTCAGCAACAATTAAAACTTTCAAAAGTAAACTATCAAGTCACACGCAATTTCACATCATCAACATGATAACATCATCAATATTATATATAATATAAAATGATAACATCATCAATATTATATATAATACAAAATATGTAGTCCAAGGTCCTGTCGCAAATGAATAATATGTAAGAGAATCGAACACTTTTCAAGGCAAGCAATCCCTGTTGAGTCATGTACAAAGTAATAATGCTTACTCATCCCAAACACTCCAGGGGAACCATAGATCACCAACAAAATCGCTACATTCACATCCGTCCTTGGTAATCTCTTCTTCTTGTTCATGTTCTTGTTCTTTTATTTCTTCTTCTTCTTTATCTTCTTCTTCTTCTGCTGACAAATGTTCTCATCAGTGCCATGAATTCATCGAGTTTTTCAGTTATATATTCTGTGCATTCCAATCTCTGGTAATTTAGGGGAAGAAGCTCATGTGCCTGCATGCTGTATTTGAGCTTACAATGTTGTATATCTGTGAGTGTGTTGTTCGGCTGCTGTGCCTGTTGGTGCATAGTTGTGGAGAATCTCACCAGTCAAATCTCATTCCAGGTCTTTCTTGCAAATCATGTTTTCAGCATCAACTCTTCTTCTCCAGTTGTCAATAAGTCTCGGCCATTCTCTATCCTGCTAGCGGGCTCCTTGTCAGGGCCATTCATGGCTGATATGCACAGTCTCAGCATGTAGCCCAGCCATGTCTATCTCCTTCTTTGGATTTCCTCAATGATATTTCTGATTCCTGTCAATTCAATTCTCTCTTCCCATCTTGAGTTTAAAATCCTTTCTGAGGCATCTTCCTTCAAATGCTCTGAGTCGACTCTATAGACATTAGACTTTTGAGTCTTCAGCACTATCAAGCCATGTTGTTTATTGTCTTTCCATTTATCCTCTTTTAAAAAGTTCCTATCAATAGTAAGGCAAGGTTTAGTAAAAGATTTTCTTTTAGTGTTACATATATGTTTTGAATAACAACAAAATTCATCGATGGAGAACACATCTTCTCACATATCATACTTGACATATTTCTTTAAAATCTAATTTTTCTGAAAATATATTTTGGTGGTTTAAAACTAAAAATTCAGTATGTTTTTTTTTTTTTAACATGACTTGAAGGAAATGTGGTGAAATTCTATGATCTGTTTCCAACCATCTTATAAATTTCTTTCCTTTTCCTCCTTTTGTTTTTTCTTTTAGGTCTTTATAGGGTTGTTCTTTTTTGCTTGTTTTTTATTTAACTAGTTTTTGGGAAATTTTTTTTCTTTTCTTTACTTAATGTAGGTGATGGGATTATGGCATGTAAAATAAGCTTCTAAGGCAAAAAGTTCATGATGGTAAAAATACACAGAAAAGATAAAATCCTTCACAATGATTTGGATATTTTGTGTCAAAATAACGTTATCAGATAAAGTTGTGATGCAACACAACATTGCCAGTCAACCAATGATTGTCATGACCGTATAGAGCATTCTGTGGATCAGTTCACACACTTAGGTCTTAATGAAAAACATATATATCATTTTGAAGGTTGATGAGGAAGAGCAAAATCATTCTCAAGGATAGAGGGGTTGAAAACAATGATAATATTATATATATATATATAACAACATCAAGTACATCTGGAATTGCAAATAGAACATTTGAGCACACATTTTGAGTTGATTTAATAATTATTCATTTAGAACAATTTGAAAAATGCAACTGTAAATCTTAATCTAAGATATGCTGAGACAAACAAGGTGAAGAAAATTCAACCAAACAATTTCTCAAGTGGGCCTTGATGTAGCACCTTATACAATATGACTGTATATAGTAAACATTGTACTGAAATTCATTGACAATAAAAAGGACAAGGTCTTCATTTACCATCAATATCCTCTCATTAAACTGACTGAATCCTAACTCCCTGGTCAAATTTTAAGGCCCCATATCTCTGAGAAACTTAGAAAATGATGTAAGAATGGTGTTAGGTATTTATCGGTGCAGATAACAGAATATATCGGGTGTCCAAAACAAACAAAGAATCCAAAAATTTCACCCTTAATATCCCATCACCACATATGAAAGTAACTCAATGAAAATTTAAAGAGTGTAGCACATATTCTCCAAAAGGAAGCATGCTAAATTTTAAAGTAATTAGTTTACAATTTAAAGAATTAGAATGATTTTAATACAAACATGTCAAATTGCAAAAAAAAAATAAAAAACCCAGGTACGAGTGCCGCGCCATTCTTTCTCTTTAAAGAATGCCCCCATGACAATTTTATCCGCATGACATAAAACCATATCGATCTGGATCTGACTTTAGAACTAGAATTTAGATATAATTTATGAAGCAGTAAAGCCTTATTCACTGACTTTAATGAACTCTTATGGGTTATTTCCTGAGATAAGACAAATCAGCCAGATAAACAATTTTTTGAAAATACTTGACACTAATTAAAGACCGTCAAATTTCTTTTCATAGCAATGAATTGATGCATGAAATGAAGATTTCTTATCAATTGTCATCATCACAACAATTAAGTCTGCCGCACTAGGATATTTGTGAATATCTGGAACATGTGCGAAGATCGCGCTTGGTTGCTTCTTTCTTTCTTTCTTCCTTCCCCCCCCCCCAAATTTTGGGAGTTGCCAAGTATCAAAGGCTATACTCTCTATATCAAAGAATGAAAAAGCTTGGAATTTTCTACACTTATAGTCCATAAATATATCCTGGATTGTGTAGAATTTCAGGTTGATGTGATTATTTGTTTGATTCTTGATTTAAGAGGCTGTTAAAACTCAGGCAAATGTTTTTTGGACATCCCATATAAATGGCACCCTTCACTTTACACCTTTCAAAGGAATGTCTAGATGATTGAATACTCTCCCCTTTTGCAGTTGTCTTGAAATCGATTTCATATGACCAGTTTTTGGTTTTCCTATTGTCAAAATCAGAAAGGCAGGGGAGAAAAACCAAATGCGGATATTCCAAATTTCTTTTAAAGACTATGGGGCCCTTTTGAATAGCTGTGAACTACAACCCTCAAATTGTGTGTTATTTGTTTCAACAGGTAGGCCTACACAGAATCCTCATTTTAGAAGACAGTCGTGTAATCTGGCCAAACAAGTTATCTGTCTTATAAGTTTGGGTCTTTGACAGGCTTGACAACAATTTTTCCTCCTCTCAGCTCCGTATGGACACCCATCTCTCTCAGAGTTGACAGATGACCAGCCAATCCTTGTAGTGACATACCAGTCATCACGTTGCGGTTTTCTACATTTCCTTCCAAGAGGTTGCGGATTGCCAGGACCACCCATTGAGTTATATCTGAGTGTGGTGGTCAAGGAATATAAGTGAAACTAACAAAGGATTTCACATTCACAACTTTACTGGTGGGACATCTTAAAAGACTGGAAGGGATACTTACGATAAGAGGAGCAGAGAGGTAGATAAAAGTAATTTTAAAAAAGGCAGAAATGGAATTTTTGATAGACCTATAGACCAGTCTGATATTAATCCAAACAGACCTACAAGAGGCAGTCAAATAGTGGATTGCTGCTTTGAGTAAATAAAATAAAATGAAGTAATGCAAATGACATAAAATTAATACTACTCAATTTTAAAGAAAAGACAAGAGACGTGACGTTTTTGTGTTGTCTGACAAAGGATGAAACCCGAAACGTCACACTTGAATGTCTCATGAGGAAATATTGTAAAATATATAAAATTTGGACTACTCAATCATAAAGACGGGACAGGAGACGTGACGCTTCAGGCCTCATCCTTTGTCAGACACACAAAAACATCATGTCTTCTGTCCCATCTTTGTGGTTGAGAAGTACAAATTTTATATAGTTTACATTATTTCCTAGTGAGACAGTAAAGCAATCAAGCTTACACTCTACCGACATCCAGAATTGACATTTTCCACAGGCACTGTAAAACTCTAGAACAAAATGTCACTCTATGGACAATGTTGAAAAATCTCTTCAGTCAACTATGGCACCCTTTGACACAGAGATAAAAAAACAACAACTCAGTAGTTTCAATCAAACACACACACTGACAGCAATTCTCTGCCTGGGTCAGTCAGTGTGTATGAAGAAAAGAGAAGTAGAAGTATTTAAAAATCAGATTGCAAAGGTAACAGGAGCAGCATAGCAAGGCATAAATATCACTAATAATTCTCCCCCCACACCCACTTTTTCCAATCATCCGTAGCCATCACGGGGCAAGCAAACAAAAGTATTCATGTGGAAGGATACAGGGATTATGGAGGTCCATTGTGGTCAAGTCAAGCAAAAGTGGGATGCCTTCCAACGTCCGCACCTAAAAAAAAGACCAAACAGTTCAGAACAAAGTAGCAATAATAAATAAGACAAGCCATTATTTCCTCAGTCAGGAAATTTATGCATCTTGTTCCAATATGGTTATCTTTTAAAATGTAAACACCTATTGCCCTTTTCTCTCTCTTCTTTTTTTTTACTTCTGTGGTATAATTGTCAATTAGACATGTGCATCAAAGTCAGAATGAAACTCTCGCTGTTGTTTCATCATCAGTACATAGTGTTTATCAATTGGATTTTTTATCATCGATTAATGGTGTTGATAAATTGTTGTTTCTTTTATCATCAGTAAATGGCGTAGATAAATTGTTGTTTATTCTATCATCAGTGAATGGTGCTGATAAATTGGTGTTTCTTTGTAATCGGTAAATAATGCGAATAAGTTGCTCTTTTTCTCAACAGTAAACAGTGTTGAAAGGCTCTTAGTTTTTAATAAAGTTGTTTATCATCATTGAGTGATGTTGATAAATTTGTTGTTTCTTTTCTGATCAGTAATTTATGCTAATAAGTTGCTCTTTTTCCTATCAGTAAGTAGCATTGATATAGATTTGAGATTACGTTTTTTTCTTATTCATTATGAAGGTGTGTTGATAAATTATTGATTGTTGTTTGTTTTTTTTCTCATCCGTAAACCATTCAAATGAAGTGTTTTGGTTTTTCTCATCAGTAACTTAAATAAACTGACCAAGTCCTGATTTGCCCTGTGATTAAAGGCCATGTTGGCAATCAGTTTGATGAGGTCCTTCTTCAGGCCGTATACTGGGTGGTGAGGATCAATGGAGTCCATGCTGGAAGCTTTCTCCACTTTGGTGAAGGCATTGTTGCCAGATTTACCAATACTATGGATGCTGTGAAGTAAATCTGGTCACGAAAGAAAGGGATGTTTTAAAGGAGATTTAGAGGATTTCCCCTTGTGGTCTGATTATAAGACAACATGATGATTTTTCAATTTCTCTGCTTACTAAGATTTGTACCAAAAAATGAATTTTAATAAAGCTTTTTAGAGCATTATACAAATGATCCTTTATGGAGGCGCAAGCCCAAAATGCAAAGTGATATGAAGACACACAGAAGAAAATCGATCATAAATGATGACTATAAAGAAAATCTGGTATACATACATTTAACAGAGTCCTCAATTAATGAAAATTGCAGTATGAACACATGTAATCTCCATTACCAAGAAGGCAAACAAAACCTTCTCTTTCATCTTACAATGGCATATATTGAACTCACCCATGGCTATAAAGGTTACATAGAAAAACAGTTATTGCTACTGATCCTGATTGATTTTTCTTGTAAAGAATAAAGCCTCTATTTCAATATCAGCTGCAACATTAAAGCTATGACTGTTCACTTACTGACTGCATTTGTGAGCAACTCTGAGTCTTCCTGAATTTGGGGGTAAAGTTTTACATGGGGTGCTGCCATTCCAAGAATCTCAAGTTCTTTTACAATAACCAAGGCAATCTGTGGATACAGTACATATTCATATTCACTGAGGTCCTAGAATCTCTACTTCTTTTACAATAACCAAGGCAATCTGTGGATACAGTAACATATTCATTTTCACTAGGGTCCTAGAAGCTCTACTTCTTTTACAATAACCAAGGCAATCTGTGGATACAGTAACATATTCATATTCACTAAGGTCCTAGAATCTCTACTTCTTTTACAATAACTAAGGCAATCTGTGGATACAGTACATATTCATATTCACTAAGGTCCTAGAATCTCTACTTCTTTTACAATAACCAAGGCAATCTGTGGATACAGTAACATATTCATATTCACTAAGGTCCTAGAATCTC
>JAOWAY010210256.1:0-10078 GCA_028565895.1 Goniobranchus geometricus | reverse complement strand
CTAGCTGTTTTGCACGGCCTTACCCGTGGTCAAAATAAAGGAGAATCTTATACACATCATAAAGAATACCCATGTCCCCTTAGACTTGGTGACTCTAATTTAGAATAAAAACAGTTACTGCCCAAATGCATGTAGAAATGCACAACGCTTCTAAACCATCCCAAAAAGAAGATATATGGAGATGTTAAGAAGTACGCAAATGTTATATTTCTAACGCAAATGGAAAATGAAAAGTTTAATTCTAAATGAAAAAGATTATACAAACTATTTTCTTTTTGGGTCTAGATGTACAACAACAACTAAAAAGATCTGCCCACAACGTATTCGAACCCAAGACCTCAGATGACGTGTCTGTAAACTTACCGGCTGAGCTAAGGAGCCACTCTTTGGCCCAGTGAAAGCAAACATCATATCATGTTATTTACTTGAAGCCGCAATAGATCAAAGGAGAATTCCAGAAAATGGACAGGAAGGAGGTGACGTAAATCAAATCAAAAATCTCGGATAGGGATATAGATGTAGATCGTATTTATGAGAATCTAGGAATGGATCTATCCGCAGTTTTAGCCCAAACCCGAAACCTCCCTAGTCCTTCCCTTTATCTACTCTGTAAGCCTTTGTAGTTTGATGTAAACGTAGTTGTAATAAACATTATACTTAAAACGGCACACCTCACTGTCAACTGATGAACAATCTAGATCTCTGTCTACATTCTAGACCGTTTCAATAGAATGAACTCTTTCGTGAGAAATAGGAATATCTCAATGGAGACCAAAGTAAAAGTATTGAAGACATGTCTGGTCAGTACTGTTATATGCTTGCGAATGCTGGAATATTTCAACAGACTGCAGAAGCAGCGGAAATAGGGTTTCTGAGGAGGATGCTAAGATTCTCATAAAAAAGGGAAGAAAATAAACCCAATGAAGTACTGAAAGACGCAGGAGTAGGAAGATCATTGCTAAAAACACTCAGACAAAGACAACTAACGTTTTTAGGTCATATAAATCGACATAAGAAACTTGAACATCTAGCCCTGACTGGAAAAATTGAGAGGGCAAGAAGTAGGGACTGGCAGTGAGTGACTTATTTGAATAGCTTAAATCACTTGCTGAAAAATAAAAAGCAGAAAAATAATGGCATGAACTTCCTGGGATTGTCTGAACAGAGAAGTGAACGGCTTGTCATGGTTGCCAATGTCTGTATCGGACCTGGTACTTGATGATGATGATGATGATGATGATGATTATATCATAGGTTGTCATGGTGATGATGAGATTATAAATTAATCTTTCCTGTCCAGGCATAGAATGAGAAATCTGAATATTCTGTGGACTAAAGATTAATTCAAACTGCGTGAGCAAAACGATTCCCCAGTTCCCTTCCCCCACATCTACTCATCTACCTCAACGCATACTCAGACAACTTCTAACCCCATCCCTTGCCACACGATTCTTTCTCCTCCAAACAATATGTCATTATGGTTTTACCATTTTGCTGCCTATCGTTCTTTAGTGTTCTTGCCATTGCTTGATATCCCCCCTCCCCTTTCCACCCCACTCCCTTTTCTTTTTTCGTCAGATTTTTCACCACCACCTATTTCCTAAAACCTCTCGTACATTTGATTGTCTGCCTTGAGGCTCGTTCCGTAAGCTTGCCAAGCTAGCATAGCAAGCATGATTTTCTTTCTAAGTCTCAAGCAGTACATCGGAACGGTAAGCTTTGTGGGTACAGCATTATTTTTTCTCTCCACTTTTCGAGAGCTCGTCGCCAAGTTCTTTGATGGTTGTCAATGGGTTTCGTTTCTTTAAGACAAGAGCATGACAGCATTTGAGAGTTTTAAAAGCATTCACAAAGGGTTGAATTGCCGATTCTAACTACCGGGAACATTTGGAGATGAGAAAGGAGAAAGAGTACTTGAAGAAGTGGTGAGCGAGAAGAATATTTAACAAACGAACGCTTGAATCTTGGGCGCCGCCATTTTGTAAAAATCAAAGCAAGCACCCCCAAACTCAGCTTGCTTGATGACGTTCGCTTGCCTAGCCCTTTATCTCGCTCACCATCTTCTTCCCTGCGGAACAGTCGCGTAATTTAAGTCATTTCTCTTCTTATTCAAGAATACTTTTCTTCAGGTGACTATGGGATTTCGTCTTGGTGGCTTGCTGCTCTTACTTTTGAAAGTAGACTTACAGATATTCGATCTTGCATTGCAAAGATGCTTTCCTTACATTAAGGATTATTATCAATGTCAAGCCCTTGTTAGTACATGCATTGTATGCTGCTCTCGTTTTTCATATCCAAAACGTACCGTTCAAAGCAGATGAATGACATCACCATGAGGAATCCGCTTCAACCGAGTATCTGCTTACTCCTAACTTCTTACCCATCCTTTCCTTCATATCCTTTCTTGATCTGTAGAGCAACCCACGCTCCCTTACCCCCTCCCCCTTTTAAACCCTCCCTTTCTCCTCTCTGTCTCTGTCTCTCTGTCTCTGTCTCTCTGTCTCTGTCTGTCTCTCTGTCTCTGTCTGTCTCTCTCTCTCTGTCTCTCTCTCTCTCTGTGTCTCTCTCTCTCTCTCTGTCTCTCTGTCTCTCTCTCTCTCTCTCTCTCTCTCTCCACATTTTTTTCCTTCTTAACGCTTTTCATCTTCTGACAGCCTTTCAAAGCATATTTTTCTTCTTCTGACTTCGAAGATCGACAACAAATTTTCAGATGTTCACCATGATGTTATTCTGTTTATTTTTCTTTTATTGGTCGATGAATGTGGGTGAAGGAAAGTCGCTTCTCATCATCATAATTCAAGTACGTGTACCAGGTCTGAGGCAGGCATTGCGACCATGACACGCCATTCTCTTCTCTGTTCAGACAATCTCAGGAAGTTGACTTCTATGTAGTGAAAACATTGAATGCAAAAGACAATATTTTACTTTAGGGAAAGGTTTTTTTTGTTTGGTTTGGTTTTTTACGCGAAGGGAAACAAACATGTGATACACATTTCAACAACTTTATAGAGGTTTAATCATTTGCGGAAGTGGAGGTAAATTTCTGGCAATGAAATTGAAACAGGACAGTCACTGCTAGATGGAAATAACAATATTGTGTTCTTCCTTCCCTTTTCCCAGTTTCCAACTCTCCTTTCATTGAGCCTATGCCAAATCTATGAGGCTTGTCTTGAGGCCCTTTCCTATAGTAGGCCTATGGGGCCATTATTTTTGTGGAATATTTATTACTTGTCGTGGAGAGACCATGGGCGCCCTCTATCGAATGTAGATTGAGATTCTCTTTTAGGCCTACCCAACATGTTGGCCTCGGTGTCGTTATCGAGCATTGCATTGCACACAGTAGATGATAGGAAGAAATGACCGGCCATGTCAATGTTATTAAAGTGACTGCCAGAGTTACGGATGGGGGAATGGGGCCTCATATATGAATTTTTGGGGTTTATTAGGAGCAGCACAAACACCGGTAGAAGTAGAGGGTAACCTTTCTCCATTTGCGATTTTGATGTGATGTGATGTAGACCCTTGCTTTGGTCAAAACCGCTATAAAAGCTACAAACCTCAACAACACCGACTACCGTGGTGGCACCGTGGCTTGCGTCGGCCAACATGTAAAACATTCTTGCTAGATGACAAAAGTAAGCCTCAAAATCGGCCCATCCATTCTTACATGAAATAGTCTGTGGGCTTAATATAAAATTGTAGTCTTATTATTTTTTTTTAAAGACCTTTTTTTTAAATGTGGTCATGAACTAAGTGTAGAGTCAGAATGCTGAACGCCGATGGGGGTGATTTTTCATCTATTCTCACTTGTTCAATTTCCATCTTTATTGCTTCAAATAAAGTTATCATTTATCGCGATGTTATTGCTTTTCCCCTTCTTTCTTTCTTTTTTTTTTTTTCTCTGAATTAATTATCCTGTCGAAACTGCTGAAATTACTAGGCCCCTATTAGGCCCTATGGTGTCTTGTTTTCTATCCTTCCACTCTTTTAGTTCAGAGTTTAAAATAAAGAGAAGTCATTTCCGCTCTTCTGATTTACATAAACTACGTCATGAGCACCAACCAATCAAAAAGCGTATATTTTTAGATGCAAAGCTCCTCGAAAAGGATTTTCCCCATTTCATTTTACACCTCTGGAGTCAGAAAATACTGAAGAAAAACACTTTTTTGAACGTCAGGTCTACCATTTTACTTTAAGAATAACACGTTGATATATTATCTAGCTTTACAACAGGAGAAACTGTTTAGTTTTGATATAGTTACGGAGAAATTAATATATTTTTATACCCTATCCCTAGTCAAGCAATGTGCATTATGAGATTCTTCTCCTCGTGTGTTCACAGCGACTGTTCCCAACAGTCCACCAGTATGACCTCTTTGTGAGGGAGGGATCGCATTAGAGATGTGGCTCGGATTTTGTCACGGATTCTTTTCTTGATTTCAAAAGTTTCACTGAAGAAATGGTCCACCGTGTAACCAGAGACATAAGAGAATTCTAAAACCGAAGAAACGGCCGTGTTTATCATCATTACAGTGTCGTTAAAGCCTTTGTGTTTCCCTCCAAAACAAAATGCCGCTGCTTCGCAAGCAACCATTCCACAGGCAGAAAATACCCCACGATCTTCATCCTGAAGAAGAGGTCTTCCATTGCAAGATAACAAATGAAATATTTCGAGACTACAAGTAGGTATTCTTTACCCGTATAGTTTACAGCTATGACAACTTCATTGTTTACATGTATTCATCCATGTTTTTCCTTCGTTCATTCCATCTCTTCACGTTAGCCTGCCTCCCAGATCTAATGTTTTAGAATCCATAATTTGCTGTCGATCATAGATCTAGATTTCAGTCAGGCAACAGCAAAACAGGAGATATCAGGAAGGCTTGTGCTTGTTCAACGCCATTTTTGTTTATTTGATTTACCATTTAATTCATCATCATTGGACTAAATATTCTTTTAAAATTTGTTTTCAGTGCTTTTTTTGAAAGGATTATCCTTTGCAACAGCCTTGTATGGTCATGTGCCATCACAGGTAGATCTGGAATGACATTTCAAGAAGCAGAAGAATGTGAAGAAAAGGCTAAGAAGAATCTTGCCAACTTTCAGGACAGTCTGAAGAGACCTCTACTTTTTCTTGCAACTTTAACTCATCGGAGCCGTCTGAATGACTTAAATGATGATATCTTTATGTTTGCCAAGGACCGTTATTTTATTGGAGAAACCTTAGAATGTTTGGAAGGAAGTGAAAGGTCAGTGGTGATTCTTTAAAACATCATAACTCAGACAGCAAGATTTCATTTCAACTTCAGCTTAAAGTCTAAATAACGTCAATGTCAGCACTCACATGAAAAGAATGTTATCCTTACATTTACACTACTTCTCATTGCCCAAGTTCTCAAACTACTTCAAAAGTAACTTTTTACTGTCCTCAAATAAGGGTTTGGCTTGTCTTATAATTTGATCCGAGAATTTGTGTATTTAAAAACAAATTAGACTTGTTGCTTATCTTTGATACACATCAGATCATCAAAATGCTCCAGAATGGAAGAAAAACCAAAGTTGAGAATTCTTTGGTCTAGAGACATGGATGATCTGTAGAGGCATACATGAGGAAATAGACAAAACTAGAGGACCTCATACCATTCCTAACCCCAACCTCCCATCAATGTGCCTAGTCTTGTATTCACCAAAAGCACAGTTTGGAAGGGTGCCAAGGGAGGATTTTGATGCACTCACTGATAGATTGTTATGGCTAGTATGTATCTGATGTACACACGTATGTTTTTCAGCCCTTGAACTTTTCAATTTTTTATACCAATCAGACCAACCATGTTGAGAACAAAGTCTTGAATTCTCAGTTCATAGAACTCTGTATAGGTCATGTGACATAAAAACAAACTTTCAATACAGTGGGTAATGAGGGCATGAGTCAAGGTTAACCGCATGCTTTGTATTCTTTTTTCACTATTGTATATGTGAAATGGGGCAATAATTATCCAGCAGTTCACTATTAACTTATGAGGCATCTTTAGGTCATGTCGGTCTTGAGTATACAATCCAGAGTAACAGTGCATTAATTCTATATGTACTGTCAGTTTAAAACCATAATTCTATTTTTCTTAAAGTTATGTTCTTTTATAATAATCAGCCTTGTCCTTTACCTTTTGTTGTATGCTGCTATTTTTTTTATCTCTTTCTTGTTTGTTTTTCAATTAGAATGTTTCAATTTTTTTCCGATTCAGGCACATTATCTTATTTGTAAAAATTTTAGGAATATTTACTTGCAGCTTGTGTAATATATGATTTAATTTTTTATTTTCTATTGCTTTCAGATTTCTGTTTGGCATACATTAGTTATGAGGCTGTGTGAAATTCAATACAATTGCTGTTGATGATTTTTATTTTCTTTCATAAATCTTTTTTTTTTTTTTCATTTCAGAATTTCATGTAAAGTTGTTGGAGTCGTCCCTCCGGTAGAAGAAAAGACAAATGGGGACATTATAGTGATTGAGGATTCTGATGAAGATTCCAATCAGGGGGGGAAAGGGTAATGTTTTTCAACTTGAAGATATATGAGATAAGAGATTTTCTTTATAATTTGCAGCATTATCTTATACTTTGAAATGCTACATGTTGCAGTATAACTGTCTGTTCAAAGTAAGGTTTAGAAGGTTTTTTATGCACACATGCCCAAAATTGTATTAACCCATCTCCCCAAGAAACTGGGTTGTCTTACAGTTTCCGGGCAGTAAAGCATAAGGGTCCGATGTTATATGATTGATTTTCTTTTGTTCTTTGTTAACAAAGTTTCTATCACAGAGAATAGGAGATCCTAGCCTCTCTGCCTTTTGTTCCTTCATGCTTAAATCTTCCTCTTTAGGTCCATTGTGCATTTTCTCATTTTGCTATATATTATTGCAGTACACTTGATAACTTCTCATTCAAGCGCTGTTTAAAGAGAGATTCCTTGGCTGTTCTGTGTCAAAAATATATGATGCAACTGCATGATTTCATTACAGTTTTGTGTATATTTCTACTTTGTGATGAAAGAATTGCTGTGTGGAAGCTGTTGTTTAAAAATTTATTTATGTGATTTTATACAGATACGGTAAAAGTTTTTTTTTCAGTTGTGAGAAAGTAGAGGTCATTGTTTTATCAGACCTTAAATAAGTACTTTTTTTCTTTTTTCAAACAGTTACTGAATAATTTCCTATTTGTTCAATTGTTGAAGCCTCTATGACATTACAAAGTCACCAATAGTTGACAGCTAAGCAAAAAATTGAAAATTTGTACATTCAAAAATAAAACAAAATGACTCTTTAGGATGTCAGTTTTCATTGAAGCAGAGATTAAGTTTTAATTTTATTTTGCCTACCATTACATCATGAAATGACCTGAAACAGTATGGGCCATCTTGTTCAAGCATATTTGGCCCGTTGTTATCAGGTTGTAATTAGGCAGGTTTCTAACTGAAAATTATGATAAGACATTGGGTGTTTGGTGACCTTATGATGAGAACTTTCTACAGAAATGGATGAGGATAGCTGAATACCAGTTAATGTATCTGTTATGACCTAAGCTGTGCCAATTTTGGTCACCATCGGACTAGAATTGTTGAAATAGAAGTTATGTTGTTTTTTTTTATTTCTTGCAAACATTTGCAATGGCTTTCACTTTTTATTGTCGTTTTGATACTTATAAACAGGAAGTTAATATCTTATTTATAGACCAACAATTCAATTTTTTAAATTTGTTTCTTTGTTTGTTGATTACTAAAGGTATGTTTTATGTATTGTATGAATATTGAATTTTCATCCTGATTATACTCATCAGCCTGAAGATATTCTTTACACTTTCTGTCCTGATTCTAAATTCAGTGAGAAGAAGAAAAAGGCATCATGTCAAGACTATTCCAAATATCATTACACAGTGAAGCTCAGCACCCAGGTTGCTACAACAACAGTGTCCCCAGATAGGTTAAGGTGAGAAGTCATTTGCCTGTAAAGTTGTAGTTATCTCTTTTTTATTACAACAATTTAAATCATTTTTAGTTCCTTTTAAGATGACGAAAGAAAAATAAAGGCTTCATTTTGCAGGGATTAGCAATGACCCTCCATATTGAAATGTCAAGTAGCTTTTCACATCTTATAACTTTAAATAGATAAATAAATAAATAGAAAAAAAAACTATAACATAAGGTTTGTAAAGGCAGATATGCTAACCTTTGCAATTTCATCAGAAAAATTTTATGAATTTGCAATTCTCTCAATTTGCCTAATCAGGCCTGTTCTGGCCCTAATTTTAAGCCCTGTTGTAAAGAGAAAGACGAATGTGAATGACAAAGTGTAAATGGGCTGAAAACACAGTTTCCATAAAGTCCTTATTTCTGGAATCAAGCCTTTCATGACTTATCTTTCTCTGCTATGAGATTCAGTTTGCAATGTATTTGATGTCATAGTTTTCATTCATATTCATCATTCTTGCAATAGAGATTCGAGAAATTTTAGGTAGTGGTAAATTGACAAAACATTTCAGAAAAGCAATGGCCTGGTTAGAAGTCTCTAGTCTGTCCTATATTGTGTGGAAAGTTGTGGCTTGCAAGTCAGAATTTGCAACCCCGCACTGATCTGTCTGGCATTCTCAAATTGCCCAGACAAAATCAAATATGTTTGATGCTTGGGTGAAAGAGAGGGGTTGCAAATGCAATATGAGGGAAATTCAAAGGTCACTTGGGGTGAATAGTAAAGCCAGGCATGGAAAAGATGGAGAATGCCCTGGAAGAAGAAATAGAAAAAAAGAAATTCATTAGTACCAGACCATGCGACATCTATTGGCAATAGAAGTGTGCTGTAAAGAGAAGCTTATGTAACGTAGATTTTACGAAAGCACCACTAAGTATATTTATCTTCTAAAATGAAAGAAATGATGACAATTATAATAATGTAACACATTTGGAGTGTATATATTTCATTTGAGAAATAGATTTCTAATCATACTCTAGAAACTGATATACTCTTTCTCTCTTTTACGATCTTAGTCTTAGGATCTTTCTTTCTACAGTTCCAAATCCTTTGATCTATTGAATTAAGCCTCTTTGTCTTCATGCTATATTTTACAGTCGCAAAAGAGGGCTGTATTCTCGAGATCGAAGTAAATTGTTTCTAAAACAACATTGTGAACCTGTGAATGGATTGTGGAAAGTTAAGGTAAAGAGCATGGTTTTAAATGTTGAAATTTCAATATTGAACTCTGTAAAGTAATTCATTAGAAACATTTATGTCCATGTATTTAGTCAAATCTTTCTTCAAGTTACCAAAACAGCAATCCTCTTTTCATACTGGAGTGACGGCCTAAAATCCCAATGTTCATATGGAACAGCATTTTCATCTATATAGATTTCACAAAAGGTCCTAGATAAATTTTAATTGTTGCGTACTCGACAGGATGGGCCTATAACTGCTGTAGTTGTAACTTGTAAACATAACCAAAATGATCACTTATAAAGCAGCTTTATCAATCAAGAGTTTTTCATGTTTCATCAGTCACCCCATGGGTTCCAGAGACAGCCATTGGATTGTTAAATGATTTAGACATAATGCTCTATTAATATAAAGGAAATTTAAGAAGCAATGTGGTAAAGATAATAGCATTATTATGGTCTTATTTTGGTCAGAAATTATCTCATAAAAACATTTGGAAAATCTTATAATTCTCCATTACAGCAATCAACTATGAAGAAACTTGGTCTTATGAGTGCAACATTTGAAGATTTTTTTGCTGGTGCTCCTCCTTCATTTGAAGTATCTCAAATCAAGCGTAAAAATAATGCCAAGCGCTCATTTGAACCTTCATCCTCACTTATTGAATTTGAGGAGCCACCAGCACACCCACCTAAAGTTCCGAAAATCAACAAACAAAAAGGTTAGTTAAGATCTTTGTTTTAAAGCAGAATATCCAGTTTGTTGTTATGCTGCAGAGAAATTAACTACGTCTTCTGTTTTAATTAAATTAAATTTTTATTTACTTTGTCTTTTTTTCTCTTCTAGCTGACTGTCTTTGTTTTCTTCTTTTGTATATA
>JAOWAY010210145.1:0-10079 GCA_028565895.1 Goniobranchus geometricus | reverse complement strand
AGAGAGAGAGAGAGAGAGAGAGAGAGAGAGAGAGAGAGAGAGAGAGAGAGAGAGAGAGAGAGAGAGAGAGTAAAGTTTTCTTTAAAGTAATTTTAAAAAATTCAATGTACGAACCAGAGGAGCAAAGCAAATGCGACTGGAAAATTGCATACATTCTCAAAGCAGGCATTTAAAAAGTTTGAATATACCTCAGAATACATTGCATGAAGACATCTTTTCCTGATACTGTATTAAGCCACTGAGCGTCCTTGCATAGGTCTACAGAAAGACTGAAATATTAATTTATCTGTTAATTATTTCTATCTGTTTTTAAGAGAATTTCATGATGGAGAAAAGCCTCTGATACAGGTCGACGCAGCTGTGATACTGACAGTAGGTGTCTCGCCTACAGTCATTAACAAGCTGGCCTATGCAATCCATTGGGCCTTTCAGAATGAGGGAAACATTTTTGGAAGCAGTGGGTTCACCTTTGTTCATGAAATTCATGTTTTCTCAAGCTTTAGTGGTAAAGAGAGTGCAAAGACAGGTAAGAGAAAATCAAGTTTTATATTTAGTTCCTTAAAGACTAATATTCTGGAGTAGACTTTCAATGGTATTCTTTTCCCCAAAATAGTTATATCAGACCTGTAAGTCTCTTATTGGATCAAGATTTTTTGGCTTTTATTTGACTAGAATGGGTGTCCACCCCACCTCCTCTTAAAAAAATTGTCCTTATAAGTCTAAATGTGTAACTCTGTAGATATTTATAGATCGGTGGAGTACAATTATTCTAGACACACAAAGCCAAAAACCTCATGACTGTGACATTTCAAAACTTACAGGGGCAATATGTAAATGTCATTTACAATTGTCCATTTGTTGATCTTGTTCTCTTTTCCATTGTCTTCCCTCTCTTTGCTTCCGCCCTGCAAATGGGATAGTCTTTGTATGAACTTCTTATCCTCCAACCTTTCCTTGGAGCTGAAACTTCACATGTATAAAAAATCCTCCACTCTTAACATCTCTTTTTGAAGTTCTATATTGTTTCCAATGTTATATCTGCCCCTATATATCTTGGAGAAAGTTTGAGAACAACGAAAAAAAAATTTGATAGATTTGAGAAAAAGTGTCTAAGGAAAATTTTATCCGTAAGATGGAATGAATTCAGATTAAGTGGAGAAATAAGGAAACTACGTAGTCAGACATCAGTGTCAAAATTAAGGAAAAAGTGAGGGAAATATGTTGAGCATATCTGCTGAAGAGACAACGTAAGAATCATTAAACAATCTCTAGAGCAAGAAAGGTCACCCAAAGGAAAGACTTAAAGAACCATCATGCCCATGGCCAGAGTGATAGGAATGTTCACAATGCCAGCAGCACAGGACAGGGCTGTCTAGCGATTGAATGTTGAGGCCCTCTGTGCAGTCGAATGGCATCGGAATGATGTAGGGTATAAGTCTGTATTGGAGTCCTTATCTAAAATGCCTAATGTTTGAGAAAGCAGATATTTGGTGGGATTTCTATCATTTTGTTTTTCTCAAGGGGACATTTTGGATGCTCTTTCAGACCTTCAGACCTTTAAGAATGACGACAAATTTAATGTGTTTCCATCTAATATGCAGTCGCAAGCTCTACACAGTATGTTTGTTGTCAGTGTTGATGAATTTCAAGGCTCTGTTTTGTATCTTTTTCATTTCATGTATTTTAATATCTGTGATAGAGATTTCATGCTATGATACTTCATTCAAAGATAGATCTTTGAAATTACATGTAATGTTTGGTCTTATTTTCTTTGTCAGTATCATACAAATTTCCTTAATGAATCCCTAGTGTTCAATTTGCCTAGAGCATTTTGGGGGGCCATGGTTTTTCCATGTTAATTTACTGTTTATTGTAATTCCTAAAATACTTAGTATTGTTGGTTTCTTGAAGGACATTAATATTGGACAGGACAACTTTCCGCTGTTGTTAGGCAATGGATAGTAGTGTTAAATAAGATTTATTAATAATTATAGCTATTGTTTCACTCAAACTGTGCCTTATCCAGTTTGTGCAATTGGTATTAAAAGGTCTTGGTGATGATTGGATAACAATGAATCATGTTGATTACCTCCTGAAATATCCCTTCCATAGACTTACCCAAGATGAAAATCTAGTAGTAGAGATTTGGTCCACATCATTCGTATGACTTTCAATTAGAACAGAGTGACTGAAAGCAAAAAAGGAAGTTTTCGAACAATTAGTGGTCTGATTGCCACTGTTAGCCACCTATTCACGCACCACCACCCAAGGCCTCTGCTTTTGTCTTCCTTGTTGAGGAGTCTTAGCAAAGCAGGTTGTCATCTGAAAAAGTTTTAGTCTTAAAAATCCTCACAGTCATATCATAGACATATACAGGGATCAGTAAGGGACTCAGTGCAGTTCCTTGGGGTACACCAGGTGTCAGTGGAACTGACGCAGTCTTACTCAATCAGCCATGACACATTGTCTAAGGTCCTTGAGAAAATCTGCTATCCAACCAAATAGTTTATCTGGCACTGCATTTTTTCCCCTTGGCAAGATAATTTACCCCTAGTTCCCTCATGGCGCTGCCTGTGGCTTGAGGGTAAGTTTCACCTTAGTCTTCGCTCTAGAAAAACCAAAAGAAAACTTGCCTTATGGGACCTAAGAGGCTTGATTTATTTATTGTTATTTTATTCCATGTTTCCATTGTCAGAATGATGAAGAATGGTGATGGACGTCGTGAAAGGTCTGACTAAATTCTAAAAGGATATTGTCAAATGATTGTGATATTTCAGCCTACGCTACTCAAATTGATCAGAAAGGTCTAGCAGTCAATGCCTTATTGAATTTTGCTGCAAACAGTTTCTTGGACTTTGAGAGATATGAGGAGAATAGGGTCTGGAAATATTTGTGACAGATTTGGATTGGGACAGGTTTGAATGGAAACCATACAGAAACATTTGTTGAAGACTTTTTTTTTTCACATTGTTGTGTTGATTTATTATCTTACTTTAGGTGTGGATTGGTGCAGTGCTTTGGATTCATTTTCGGTTGATGTCTGTGGAGGATCAGCTTGTGAGAATACTGACTTGTATTTCCAATGCTTACCTTTCACAGGTATGAAATATAAGAGCATGGATGGCTGTTTACTCCAGACTATCCTACCATCCTTTACAGAACCATTTAGTTTGAAAACAGTTTCACCATTAGAAATGTTTAGTGCAGACTGAAACGCATACAGGTCGGAATAAAATGGAGTACAAGTCTTGAGGAACTTCATTAAAAATATTTTTTTGCTCAAAATGGGAAGCAGTGTCTAACAAACTTGATATTTTGACATGTCTACCCTGAGGTCTAGAAATCAAACCGTTTTGGGAGAGACATTTTACTTGCCATGACTTATATTACTTTGACATTACTTCCATAAAGACAATAGCACAACAGACACAAAGCTCAAGATAGTGTGAGGTATCAGCAGGTACATGCTTTATCTCTCATGACATTGATAGTATTATATACACACCAACTGATAGCAGTAATCTCAAAAAAACAAAAGTTTCTTGAATTATTTACAGTAAAAAATGTCCTAGAAGAACATTGACTTTGTTTCCCCATTGTAATTCACAATTTGTCTTCTTATATTTTAGGATACTAGCAAAACACATTTCCAATTTATTCCTCAGAAAAGAAATATCAAATTTCCGTCATTAGTAATTTATAAGACAATTCAACATCTCAGAGACTAGGTACTTTAAAGTAATTTTTAAAGGATCCTTCAGAAGAAATGTGATTGACACATAGCAACATATTAAATCAACTTTAATTTTTCAATTCTTTCTATGATAATATGTTAAAAGCTTAGCCGAGTCTTTGAAAAAAAAACAAACAAAAGTATGGCTCAAGACAAGAATAACCAGTGCTAACTTTGGCCTGAAATGACTGAGATTTAATATGTTTTTACCGATTTTAATATGGCAGCAAAGAAGATATGCTGTTGTCGTATTCATTCATTCCTGATTTTTTTTATCAGTCTGTCCAGCAGATACATTCTTCAATGGAACCATATGTGAGGATTGCACTATTGGCTATAAGACACCCTTTATTGGTGCAACTGACTCTGATGAGTGTGTTGGTAGGTACTACAAGAGTATTCCTTTGCTGCAGCTTCATTTTTTAAAAAGTTATTTGTGGTATTGCTGATCTTGGCATAGGGTATATATTTCACGTAACGCTTTCAGCACCCTTCAATTACTCAATTCTTCAATTCATTGATACCACTTTTCCATTTTTAAAACACTTTTCACCGTGTTGTCAGACTTAGAACTACAGTTTACTGTCAGTTATCCGGCATCATCCGTTTGCGAGAAAAATGCTCGATAAGTGAACTTCGGTCTTTTGATGTCGGAAGACACATGCAATGTATATGTATTATAGTATATTATATATAGGGAACAATTAGAATGATTCTCAGTGGAATGCATTTTTAACACTTGTAACAGTCATAAATTGTGACAATTCCAACTCGTTAATTGTCAACACTCATTCAATGGGCCATTAAACCACCTTATGACATGACTCATCTCCACAAGCCAATATAGTGAGCAAATGGCAGTGGCAATAAAAAGATGGGTGACTGGTGTGTGATATCATGTCCCGCTGGCACAGTGTGGTTCATTCCCACAAGTTTTTGATGTTCTGCACTCATGTACAATATCTGCTTTCCTCAGTTTATTCAAGTGTGATGGGTTACCTTACCTTACTGTTCCGATGAATTCCTCTGGAGTCTGTAAGACACCGTGGATAATCATTTTGATATATTGCCAGATGTCCTGCCTCCGGCTCACTCATTCCGAGCCAGCTCTTGACGTCATCTTTCCATTGTTTCTTTGGTCTTCCCCTTTTTTCTTCCCTTCCACTTTACCCTCCATGATTGTCCTTTCAAGATTAAAGTGCTGTTTCTCATGGCTGAAATAGCCCAGATTTTCCTCCTTTACTCGTTTAATCAAGGTATTGTTTCAAATTCTGATCCATTTTCTAGCATCTTCATTGATATTTTTTGCCCAAAGCCCTATAAAGCATTGCATCACAAATGCAGCTATTTTTTAGATGTCATTTTGGAGCAATGTCCTGGCCTCAAATCTAAAAAGGGCAATTGGAAAGATGCATGCTTTCAATAATCTTATTATTTTTGTTTTCCAATTGAGGCTTTTCCATAATTTGTTCATTCTGCGGGGGTTTTGTTTTGCTATCGCTAATCCTTTTCCTGATTTCTTGCTTCATTGCTGCATCTCTGTAAAATGTTGTTCAAAGATAATCAAAACGGTTGACATTTTCTACAATTTGTTTTTAATTTCTACCTCGGTCTTAGTTTGGCATTTCCTTGTGTCTGGAATCTTTGTGTTTTCTTGATGTTTAGCTGGGCATATTTTTCTTCGCTGTGTTCTATTGTGGCTTGCAAAAGAGTTTTCAGTCCCTTGGCAGTCGTTGATAAGAGGGCTGTGTCGTCTACATATCCGAGGTCCCCGATCTTTACTTCATTGTAGTGATCACATCTATTCTCCTGTTCCACTTGTCTCATGCTACTCTCATTTCAAATGATGAAGAGATGTGGTGACAAAATATAGCCCTATCTCACACCTTTGCTCACTTCAAAAGATTTGATGGTCCTATTTTCAAGTAGGATTACTGCTTTCCGTTTTTTATGTAATGATTTCAAACGAGGCAATGAGCAGTGGGTGAAAATTCTTTTCTTCTAGAAGTGAGAGAATTGGGTACCTGGCTGTTAAGACAGAGTTGATAATGTCAGAAAAATGTCTTCCTGCATAAGAGGCTGCAAATCTTCATCTTCATTGTTATTGATACTTTTAGTCAGGAGAGTAAATATGACCTTGTAAAGTATCATGACCAATGCGCTGTATACATGCCAAATTTTACCTTTCATTACCTTATTGGCTATAACTGCATAAAGATGTCCACAGTAAAGATTTTGTAAAGTGAATATGTCAGAAAGTGAAATGTAAAGATTGAATGTAAAATTTATGCATGTTTATTTTGACAATGTAAATACATATGGCTACTTCAGTTATCTAACAGGCAGATCTGTGAGGCCAATTCATTGCTTATCGTTGCTTCAAATCTGTGCAAAATTTTCAGCTCTATATTAGTTTGATAACATTCACTCCTACTCTCTTTATTCAGTTTGTTTAATTCTTATTTCTTTTTTAAGACCCTTGTGGAGTAAATCAGGGTTTCAGCCTAGTCCCTTTTCAATGTGTCGATTGTGAGCCTCGAAATATGGTCAGCGCAGCGGATGAAATGTATTGTCATTTTGGTAAGTTATCCTATGTTATTGAATGTTTTGAAATAACATTTTTAGTATATTTGATGTCTCATCAAGACACAGACTTAATATTTATTCTGTGTGCAAAAATTATTCCTTACCCTCTTGCTCTTTCTTTTCTATGTCATTTCTCACAAATATCTCACCCTATCGCCTCTCACTAAGAATAAAAATGAATAAAAAGCAAGATAACTACCACACAAATTGAGAAGGTCTTTGAGGAAATGAGTTTTACCCTAGAAACCAGCATAATTCTGGGAATTACTCTGATTGTCTCTAGCTGTAACAGTCAGGGAAGGAAAGTCCTTCCAGTTCTAAGATATGGATGGAAAAGATAAGGATTCATTAATGACTCACCTTTAGATTCCTATGAAAGTAGAGAGATAGGAGGGGAATACAAAATTTTAAAATATGCACGTTGAAAGTAAAAGCAATCCTACATCAAAATACCTCACACATCACACATATACATTTCACTTCCCCCAATGTGACATGTTGAGCAGAGCTCAGGCTCCTCCTTCCAGACACATCTTTTCAAAAAAGAAAAAAACAAAAACAAAAATGTGGCCCAGCATTTTTGGCATGGCTGTTGTTAATTTTCCTTCTTTACTCAAGACATAATTATTCAGCTGGCTATTGCCAATGAACGATTGCATCAAATTGCCCATGTGATGTAGTTTACATCTAGTTGAGGTCTTGGAATGAAAAGACCCTTGAGGGGATAAAGGAGGCATAGTTGATGAACCTACACTTATGCCGAAAAAGATTACAATTATCATTTGTGCTTCATCTTTATCATTTAAGCTAAGGTTGAATGTTGTCACTGAACAGCTCTTAAAACTCGATAACAACTACTTATTAAATGTGAGTCAGTGGGTTTTTTTTTACAAATTGCAGAGAATTCAAGTGATAATCTGGTGGATGTGAGAATGGACATACCTGTATCCACAACCTACTGTGATCTCCATGACCATGTCCTGAATTTGTTCTTTATCGTCGTGCCATTGTTCAGCTACAATGATGACCAATACATATTTGAGTGAGATTTATAATACATGTATTATGCCATATAAAATTTCATTTTTAGTAAATTTTATATATCATAATAAGCCTGAACAAGGATTGAGATACCTATGGAAAAAATGTGATTGTATTGGGAAAATCGGGTCTTTTGTCAAAATGTTTGGACTTGATCAAAGTTGTTAATGATATTAGTTTAAAGGGTATCTGTTTTTTGCATCTGTAACTCAGGTTTCTATGTGACAACCTCCAATTTCAGTATGTATTAAGAATAATTATTTCAAATCCTGCCATGTTTTGGGCAACATTGATAATACCGCAGAGGACACAGGTATCTGGATCTTAAAATCTGTTTTGGTTGGGGTCTTTAACTGCGGTGATGAAAACTTTTTTCTTTGACATGAACTTGTGAAAGGTTATTGAGATGATGACAAAGAAGTAGGGGCAGGCAAAGAGTGACATATTTGGAGAGCTTAAATCACTGTATGACTAACAAAAAGCAGAAAAATAACAGCATGGGATTCCTGAGATTGTCTGAACAGAGAAGTGAATGACGTGTCATGTTTGCCATTGTCTGTCTCAGACCAAGTACTTGATGATGATGATGATGATATCTTATAGCTAGATCAACATCCACGGCTTAAAGCTCCAATGTGGCACAACATCATCTTGTTGAAAGGAAAATGTCCAGCAGAATATCTTTGATTCTGCCTTATAAGATAATGCTCATCTGATCTTATAACCACTTTCCCAAATTGTACTCACGAAATATTGATTTTGGGAATCTGGTTTCATTATGACCATATGATTCATATTCTGCATTTTGAATTTTTATGTGCCTAGTTAAGTATGAATATATTACCCCAATCGTCTGTTTATGATTGTGATCTGGTTTCGTGATGAATAAATTTCCCACATCCAGTATTTAGAATTTTGGAGACCTGGTTTTAGTATGATTGTATCATCCATCATCATCAAGTACCGGGTCTGAGACAGACATTGGCGACCATGACACGCCATTCACTTCTCTGTTCAGACAATCTCAGGAAGTTCATGCTATTAGTTTTCTCCTTTTTGTTTGTCATCCAGTGATTCAAGCTCTCCAAATATGTCACTCTCTGCCTGCCCCTACTTCTTGGGTGCAAATTTAGGGAATAGTCGAACATCAGTGGGCAGGGAAAGGTCATGTCACAATAAGTTCAGGAGATAAGGTGGTATACTCAGGAAAGGACAAAGTGGACTAACCATAATATCAATTTGTTAAAAAAACAACAGCTGGAATGACAGAATCATTACTGTAAGATTGCATGGTCAGGCAAAGAACATCACACGGATCCAGATATGTGATGCGTCTTTTGTAGCAAGACAGAAAGAGTTGGAAGAATTCTATGATTCATTAAAAAAAAAAAAGGTGGAGAGCAAAGAAAGTAAGAACGGTACTCATTATCTCAGGAAATTCCAAGGCCCAAGTAGAGGTTTAAAAAAAAATGATACTGAAGAATGGGGAATTGTAGGTACTGGGGTTATGAGAAAGAAATGAAAGGGGAAAGAAATTGATTTTGTACTTGCAAACCAACTAGCAATTAAAAAATACGATATTTCAGAAGCACCCAAGGAGGTTGTAAACTTGGACATCAAAATTGATGACGTTATGATTGAAAAGAGATGGACCTTTACAATTCAAGATGTCACGACTAAACCAAATACTGATTACGAATCTTATGAATCATCTATCCTCTCTTACTCAGCTAATATCTGTTATGAAGCATCTATTTTCTCTTATTTACTCAGCCCATATCCGTTATGTAGCATCTATTCTCTCTTACTTACTTCACTCATTTGTTATGAAGCATCTATTCTCTCTTGCTTACTCAGCTCATATCCGTTATGTAGCATCTATTCTCGCTTACCTACTCCACTCATATCTGTTATGTTATTCTCTCTTATTTACACAGCTCATATCTGTTATGAAGCATCTATTCTTTCTTGCTTATTCAGCTCATATCCATTATGTAGCATCTATTCTTTCTTACTTACTTCACTCATTTGTTATGAAGCATCTATTCTCTCTTACTTACTCAGCTCATATCCATTATGTAGCATCTATTCTCTCTTACTTACTCCACTCATATCTGTTATGAAACATCTAAAGCAATGAATTGTTGATATGTGGTTCTTGTTGTTGTTGTTGTTGTTGTTGTCTAAAATGAGACATATTATTCTCTTTAATATATCCCACTCATAGGTGGGACAAAACATGAAGCAACTCCAATTGTCTATTTGGAAACGTATCTAGCTCGTATAGGTACCAAACTATTAGCTGCAAAAGAATTTTCAATTAAAATCATCTACGAGAATTACGACTGAGACAATGTAACTCAAATTTGGACGAATCCTTTAAAACATTCAGTTCCATGACTGGGTGAATAAATTCAAGAGCGGCATTTATCAAAACCTTGAAGAGATTTTGAAATCCAACACTTTTGAATGATTTCCAGTCTGTAACCGGGAACAAAATATATATCAGAGGGAAAACCTTATTTCATAGCCTTTTAAAATCATTTAATTGGGTTGGAACTATGTGTTTAATTATACTGATGGATTAGTATTCATTAAAATTAATGAACACATATTTTTGTCGCTGCTGTTTCTTCACATTTTGACCGATCCGATGGCCTTGTGGTAGAGCGTCCGCCTCGGAAGCGGGAGGTCGCGGGTTCGATCCCCGGCCGAGTCA
>JAOWAY010210034.1:0-10080 GCA_028565895.1 Goniobranchus geometricus | reverse complement strand
CTGTAGTTAAGTTCTGAATTCATACTCCAAACTTTGTTATAATAATCATAATAATAATAATAATAATAATAATAATAATAATAATAATAATAATAATAATAACAATAGCAACAACAAACTACAACAATAATAAAAATAAAAACAATAATAATAATAATGATGATAATAATAATAATAATAATAATCACTTTAATTTCTGTAGCGCTTAACCTCATAGACTATAAAAGTAAGCTCTAAGTGCTTCACAATTATGTGCATTAAAAATTGCATAACTAAAGCATAATAATTACAACAAATAACATGTAATTCCATATATTGTAAACATACATAGAATTACAAATAGAATTAAAATAATATTTGGTCAGGCACACAAGAAACATCGGAGTTAGCCTCAATTATAATCTGAAAAAATATCTTAAGCTTGAATTTAGAACTGGCAACAGAAGCAGCAAAATTCTTTGGGTGGGGCAATTTCAGAGATTTGGTGCAGAAAAAGAGTAGAACCTTTCACCAATGTAGTAGGACATTTTGGGTTTTATCAATCAAGTTTCATCGTTGGCCGAGCCCAAGGGCCGTTGATGAGGAGTAGAGACTGGAAAATGAGGAGATCTAAGAGGAACATTACCATGGAAGGTTTGAAAACTACGTGTATGGTGCAGGTTTTGTATATGATTTTATTTTCTAAAGGAAGCCTATGCAATTGCTGAGTACACATCTAGCAGAGTCAACCCTCCTCTTCCTATGGACTATGCCATGCACGCTGCGTAATTTTGCAAAACATGCAAGGTATGGAGATCCTAATGGTTAGAGTTGACCAAAAGGAAAATTGCAATAATCGAGCTTAGTGACAACAAGGGAATGAATGAGGAGAGCTGTAATTTCAGCAGGAATCAAATAACTGATCTTATAATTTGATCTTATTCCTAGACGCATAGATTTTACCAAATGGTTTATTTGTTACGACATTGAGAGGTCTGAATCGTTATAAACTCCTATGTTTTTAATTTTACTGGAAATGCTTACTATGGAATCTCCAATCCTGATGTTTTCTATACTTATGCTTTTCACCAAGTTCTTACGACCAGTGAAAATTACTTCAGTTTTATCTTCGTTTATCTTTTTGTTTATTATCAAAATCAACTTCCTAACATCAGAGATAAGGATATCCACATTTTCCACAGCTATAGAACCATAGTGTGGTACACAATAATGCACAGAAAGCCATTTGTTTTTTATCTTATTCATTTTGTTCACAATTCAAGATACAAGGCCTGACAGTGAGGACTTTTGCGTCATCCTGTCTATGTACAACTTTCAGGCATGGAACATCACAAAGGGACCCCCACACTGATGACAACATCCAGACCTTCGAGAAGATCCAGGGGAGGGCTTCCCACTGGGTTGTAAACGGCTATCGGCAGACATCCAGCATCAGTGACCCTACCAGCTTAATTGCCAGAATCTTCAATTTGATGAAGGCGGGCAGTTATCGAAGAGAGAAGGATATGGGACGTATTAACAAGAACAGCAGGAGAAAAACATCAGATTCACTGACCAATTATTAATGCAGGTTTGCCATACAAGGACAACAACCTAAATAAGATAATAACCACTGTACCATGGCAAACACCCCAACTATCGACAAATATCAAATTATACCATTATTTAAAAAAACTAAACATACGCAGAGCTCCAGGAGCAGACAGATAGTGCATATGTCCTCAAGTATTGCTGTCACCAACTGTCACCATCATTTAAAACCATCTTCCAACTGTCAGTCAATACTGGCCAAGTTCCAACATCATGGAAAACATCAACAATTGTTCTGGTATCTCAAGTGAAAAACCCTGCACAACTCAATGACTATTGACCTGTATGTAGCATTGACTTTGCTACCAGTGAAAACACCTTGAAGAAAGTTTTATAAAACTGCTTTTGCTATGAAAAGTACAGCGCTTCTTATCTTAGACACTCTCCAATTTGCCTACCAAACCTCGAAAGGAGTAGAAGATGCTCAACTGACTGTTATTGACAACATCACCAAACATTACGACCAGTTGCCTAACTACCATTCGCGCCTGCTCTTCGTCGACTCCTTACTGGCTTTCAATGCCATGAACTCAAAACATTCTAATTCAAAACTTAAAAGAATTAAGCGTGGGCATGGGCAAGTGTGTCATCAAACGGTTCCAAGACTTTCTCGTCCATGACAGACCCCAACCTATGAGACTTGATTTGTAATTTTCAAGGGAGAGAACCTCCTCAAATATTTGCCCACAAGTATGTGTAAGTTCTCCTGTCAAATCATCCAAAATGCCAATGATAGAGCAATTCTAGGCATACATCATGGCGTAAAATGTTGCCGTCTGCACGCTAACTTCGGATTGGGCTCCAACGCCAACTGTTAAGCGATAAATCACCCGTAATAGCCTGTCAAGCGGTAACCTCATACAGGGTTACGAAGTCAATTGACGGTGTGCATCCCGCTTCGCACCAACTGCTTTCCGTGCAGAAGTTTTACTGATTTCCACGCCTTATAACTCTGAAAGCAATGATTCTCGCTATTTCCCTCCAACATCATGTGCTTAGTCAACTCTTCATTTGTACATCAGTGAAAATTTCATTTTGCTATCATTTCTCTTTCTTGAGTTATCTTTACAATTTGGGGAGGAGATATTTTTGTATTCAACCTAATATCATGAAACAATTGATTTTTTTCAATAATTTTAATCTTAAAACTCCACTCATAAATGATATGTGCTTTTAAGTGTTTTCACACCAGTACGGCCCGGTGCTTCTTAAGTTTTATGTCCGTTGCCGCTTTGGGCGTTGTGTAATGCTTGTGTTTATAACGTGCCATGTGTATGGTATGCTTTGTTTAAAAAAAATCTTTAATCTTTACAGCAAAATGGCTCATACTATGGACAGTCACATCACTGAACATTAAAAAACTGTGACGTATCAATTTGACTCAGAAAAGAGCTCTTCATGATTTTTGGACATAATTTAGAAGCTGATCAAAATGACAAACATTTGCAATATCTCGGTTATAAATGTCTGACAATGGTGAGAACAATCAAAAGACTGCAAAGTGTGGCATCCATCACTACAGCCAAGGAGAAATTTAACAACATCAATCGTGTGTGGTATTCATTTAATGGCAATGGCGACATAAATGAGTGTCCCATGCACATACATTACACACAGTGGACAAGTGGCTGCATCCCATTTAAAGCTCTCCCTAAACAACCAGTCCAAACAAAGAACACAACAGACATATCAAGCACACACTACAGTTTTGGGTCAACTGTCAGTCCTGACAAAAACACATCAGGAAGTCCATGTTTTTCGACAGACTAAACCAGTCTTTCAGTGAAGTACACCATACAATCTGATACTGTTGGCCCATTGACAATGACACTCTTTATACACTTTTTGCCAAAATAGATGACTACATGGCCATATATATAGAACAGAAAGAACTTTCCAAATAGAACCACACCAAAGCGACATGTACTTCAACACCACTGCAGTTCATTTATTACCAAACACAAGGGACAGAAAGCAGTCATCAAGTCATAGGTGAATTAGAGAGTAGGAGAGACTGTGGCATCATCAATGCTGTGTCACGACTTGACTTTATATTAAAGGCCCATTTAATTCAAGTGTCCCCAACACTTTCTAAACCGGCACATGAAAAAATTAAAAATAAGAATAAATAAATATGGAAAACTTGACTTACATTAAATGCGTTCATTTTTTTGTGTTGGAAAGATATAAGTTATAGATCAGTGAGAAAGTCAAAGTATATTTGATGTGAAATTTGGTGTTTTCGTGGAGGTTGTCTCACATAAGGTTTACATTTTGAAAACAAACCCTGTCCTTTTCACGAACTGTCAGACAAAATTACACATAACGGCAAAATGGTAAGGGCAACGGATGAGATTTTTTTTGTAAACTTGTGTGCAAATAATTTTGAAACTTTAATGCAGTAGTTTTAAAGAGATTGGCTGATTGGTGATTCGGAAATTAATGAAAACATTATAATAAGCAAACCTGTCTCTTTCAATAATAAAGATTACTGTGTTTTTTTTAGATTTTAAATTGGTCAAGCCAAAACTACGCATGCACGGAAAAAAACAAAGGACATAAAATTACTGCAAACGGACATCGCTTAACACCGTGAATCGGCGACCCGTGAACTCGCTGTGAACTGGGTCAAAAGGTCACTGCGGCAGGTAGCCTGAACAGGTACAAAGCGATGACAGATTTGACAACGTATAAGAAAGCTTGGAAAACTATTTTTATCAGATTGAAATGTTTGTGGACTGGTACATGTAAAATAGCGTTCTTTTTTTTACCGCTACCCTCTGCTAGTTTTTTCCTCTTTGAGTGGTGTATCTATATTCATCGACATTCTAAACTTTCACAATAAATATTGACATCAAATCTACTTGCCACAGCGGGTCGATAAAAACGGATTGCACTTTATTCAATAACCAGTAAGCAAATGTTGAGGTACTCAATTTCATTAAATTTATTTTAATTTTAAATTTGCATTTTTTTCGAAGGTCAAGGGAACGGCAGATGAGAGAAAACTGGGCAAGAAATGTAGGAAAGAAACAGGGAAAAGAAGGCAAGGCTTACATCTCAACAAAAGGGAAACGTGAGCCCCAAAGAGTGTTAAAACAAAAGATTACTAAAAAAAAAAACGTAGGTTCAAATGTGAAATCAAATGAAATGTATGGAAACTGAGCGTAAAGAAATACATGAATCATTCTTCTCCCTTGATGACAGAGAAAAGAAGTGTTATTCTGTCATCTTCCAGCCGTGTAGATAAAAAGAGAACTTAAAATGAAAAATGTAAACTGGAGGCGCAAAAAATCCTGCAGATTTTTAATTGATCTTAATGAAAGGTGTGTAAACATTCTTATCTAGGCACACTAGGTGCAAGCCAAAAGATGGTGTATGATGCACATGAAAAAAAGGACCCAGTAATGGGAATACCAGGGCATCTTAGTGAGGAAAACAAACAAAAATACAACATATCAGAATTGCAAGTGGAGCAAGTCACAGATCATAATTATTGCTACTTTTCATACCGGCAAAAGCCATTAATAAATTTATCTGAACTCAGTATCTATAAAATGTATGATGAGCTTTATTGAGAACACTACCAAGGCACTGAGCATTTTAAGCTTGTAAAATGTTCATACCATCGGCATATTTTTGATACACAATTTAATCTGGATTTTCATACACCTAAATCTGATAGGTGTGACTTTTGTGAAGAGGCAAAAGTGAAAAGGCAGGGAGGGGGGGAGGAATTGAGGAAGATTTAGACTCAACTCAAGGTTCCAGAGCCATGTTGTCAAAAAGAAAGACAAAGATTCTGATGTTGACTGCCTTTTAATGTTTGATCTTCAAAACATCTTGTTGTGAATTTGTTAAATGGGTCTATAACAAAAATCTAATATTTAATTTCATACAATACCGTATTAAAACGCTGTATATGTCTGTTTGTCTAAATTGGCACAATAGTTAGTGCCTACATCCAGATATCTAGCTAAAAGAAGACAGATCAGTTTCCTCTCGTACTTTTATTATGTTTATACGATAAGGGAAAGGACCTAAGGGAAAAGGGGGAATGTTACATGAAAATTCTATTCCTGTATTTCAATGAATTGTAAAACAATTTTTGACCAGATGTCTCAGGCAAATACACCAAGGCTCCAGCTCTAGTGCTTTTTGGAGACACTGGCTAATGGCAAATGAGACCGAAAGGTATGAGCTCATTAAGGAGAAACAAAGAGAAAGAGAGCGGCTGCGCAGAGAGAGGCAAATGGAAGTGTGATCATATTGTCTTTTGATATGTGCTTTTCTTGTGCCTAAATGGTAAAATCATAATACATATTTTTAATGTTACTTTGTTTCACACTTGAAAGTGCTTTTGTTTATTTTAGCTCCTTTGTCAACATCCCACTGGAGGATATCAGGAGAGATAGGCCAGAGTGCTATGTTTCCACAGTGCCTGGAACATGAAGCCTTCACTAGGTTGTGGCCAAAAAAAAAAAAGAAAAAAAGTTCTGGCTGTCAGAGCTCATTCATGCTTCTGTTCTGGGAGCAGATCAGGAGATGCATCATGCTGCATTAACAAAACACATGTCAAACCTCTTGAGGTTGTCAAGTTGAATCCCAGGTACCGGTATGTTATTTGGTCTCATTGCTCTTTACACTTACACGATAAAGTATCTTGTGTTTGTGTGAAAATGTGTATGTCACAAAAACTTCAAAATCAATAGTTGATCACAGTTGATGGCAACTATGACAGATAACACTTTGATTTCCACAAGGTGGAGGCAGCTTCCATGACATGACTCTGTGTCCGTATTCTCCCCAACGCTCAGAGCATGGGAAAGGGGAAGCACATGGAGAGGCCGGTATACTGAGCCGGGCATTGAGGCGGGCTCCTTACCTAGGTCACAACCTCTCTTGTGCCCGAGATATGGTTGAGTACCTTTCTCCTCACTTCAGCGATGAGAGGAGGTAAAATAATGAGAAAAAAATTCTACTGAAGGTTTCAAAATTCATTTCTTCATCAAGTACCATATTGGTCTAGTTTTGATTTACAAGACGTCGTGTATAATCTGGATGCTTATTTTTCTTCTCTTATACACTAGACATAACATCTTGAAGGATCAGGTGGAAAGGTTTGAGCCGGATGATGAAGTGCTGGCCATTCCTGGTACAAGAAAGTACGAGGGTGAGACAGTTAGAGCCTAAGCATTTGCGGGCCAGACGACTAACTTGCTTCTGCACATCCTGTCGTGAAAACAGACGTCAGCAGTGCATAAATGCTGAGATTGTTGGATATTACCAAGGTAATTTTACGGACAAACTTATTAAGCACTCTTCTGATGATAATAGAAATTGTACTAATTATGCATGTAGTGTAGAATAATTGAAGAATATTATCGTATTCACTACAGTTTCCTTTTCCTGAACATTTCATGTTTTTTGTTTACTCTCTTTCTTTATTATTATCATCAGTGCTTGGAGGCTTCTTAGTGAAGAAGAATAGTCTATGGACCACAGATTTCACTACACTTTCTATGTGTAGTTAAAATATTTTCCCCCATTATACTGTGCCTTTATATATATTTGGGAGTATTATTAGCTTATATCCAGAGTGTTCTATTGTGATTTTGTGCTATGTGTGATGATTTCTAGAGCCAGGAACCTCAAAATATTGTATTATTGGCTGAAAGGAGGATAAGTGCCTTTAACTAAATTTTCCAATTTCATAATACTCTCATGCCCATTTTCTTCTTCATTAATGAATTCCCCAGGTCTTAAATGTAATATGATTTATTTAATACTCAAATCTGCCATCAACTTGATAAAATCATGGAAATTGGACTTTTCAAGTGGATGGTCAGGACCGCAATCTGTTTTTTTGCCAGCAATTCAAATAGTAATAAAAGGTACTTCTTGTTTTTTGTTGGTTTTTAATTTTTATTTTTCATTTGGCTTTTTTTTTTTTTAAACTTTACAAGTTCTATACATATTCCTTAAAGTGTTTTAAAACTTTTTTTTTTGTGTGTGTGTTTTTTTTAAACTCTTATTTTAATGCCCAAATAAAATATTTAGTTTGGAAAATATATGTAGCCTAACAAAAAGGCCATATTTTTTCCCCTTCAGTGCTGATTTTTACCCCTAAAACTGACCAATTAAGAAGTTGGCAACTTTCTTTCATCCCTTGCTATAGGGTGGAGCAGCTGGTTTGATTTTGTCAAGCGTCATGTTTCGTACTTCCCTTCAACCATTACAAAACCTTCTTGTCATCAGACATGAATCTCAGCAAATCACCAATCATGGCCTGAGGTTTGTGTGTGTAGGCCTATTCCAAGTTACCTTCATCTTAAACAATAGAGCTTTGAGAAGTTGCTGGCACACACGTGTGTTTATGCAATTCTATAAAATGTGAACCATCTTACAGCATGTCTCAGGCCGGTAGAAGTAAATCTGCAATTCATATGCGGATCTTGAAAGAGAAAGATCCTGAAAAGCATCAGGAAATCCTGAGAAAACAGAGTGAAAGGTACAAGCAGAGGAAAAGAGAGAGGGAGGAATACTGGGCGAGTGGTACCCAGCAGGATCTTGAGGACAAAGAGGCTTATTTGGCACATGGCAAAGAGAAGGTGAAACAGAATTCACATGTTACATTTTTACCATGATTTACAGTTGCAAAACTTAAGAAAAAACAAAGTATACGGCTATTTTATATATGCTGGTAATGTCAACGGCAAATATATGTATAATTAAATTACTGTAGTAGATTAAGAAACAATCCAATTGTGTCGTAAATATGTGCACGTTTTACTACAGTTCAATAAGTCAAAAGTCTGATTTGAAAAGGAAGTCAGACTCAATTATGCTGTGGTCAAACAAAGCCAGCCAAAGGGCCTTGGTTGTTGATCACAGCCCATGGGTCAATCACTCCATCATGACCTCAGTGGAGAGGCGAAAATATGATAACCAAAAGAGGAGAAAGCAGCAACAACAAAAAGCAAGACAGATAATTCTCTCTCTTTCCAAGAATGGTCATACAATTTGGGAGTGGATGGAATAAAGACTTCTTAAATTGTGTTTTTGTTAACTTTTGTATTATTCATTTAACTTTCAGAAAAGAACTGCGGAAAAGAAAAAACATCCTCTGTACATGGAGAGCATTGGTGATAAAATAAAAGGTCGAACCAGGTTTCTACGACTGAGGATAGCTATACAAAATCCCCAATTCCAGGAGAAAGCAGTGTGGCTACCTTTCCTCTCACTTCAACCCCCGAACCGTTGAAGAGGAACGCAGGCATGGCTAACCTTTTGATGGAACCCCCGAAGAAGGTTGAGCAAATATACCAGGACTGTTAAAACACGGTGTCAAAGGTAAATGATTTGACTGTATCAGAATACAATAATGTATTTGTGTATATATATAAATATATAATATATGACCTTGAATTTATGTCTTTGCAGATTAATTCCTATGTGTCCCATTCGTTTATAACAGATGCATACTGCCCTTAAAAATGGTTTCACTGACAAGGAGTCAGTTAACATGTCAGTGAATCTCTTACTAAGAGAGATCCCAGAGAAAAGAAGGCTAAACCTGGAGCGTCTGCTAGGTATATGACATTTTCTATGTTTTTATATCATCCGAAGTGTTAATGCTTTTTCTTTTTGAAATTTATGGATGCTTCAAGCTCTCTGTTGTCTGTTTTCAGATGTACCAGAGGTTCGTGCCCATTGCAGGAGGAGTCTGAACCTTGGGCCTGCATCCTCTCATGCCTGAGTCCAAAGATCTGCTGCCTCCTACTGTTTGAGAAGAAAAAGTGCCAGGAAGGACTGCTATTTAATGAGCAAGAGGGTAAGGAAAAGAGAGACTTTTTTTTAACCGTGGTGTCTCTCTCTTTCTCTTTCCCAATAACATATTGATCTATTCAATTAGCCCATTTCTCTCTTTTTAAACATTTCCACAGAATTTTATACCAGCCCCGGCTTAACACAAGTGCTTCCCCATTAGCACTATGTCCTTAAAACAGGTACTGGCTATGTGATGATGCTCACATTGAAGAGGGCCCATGAGCTTTTTCAGGAACAGCATGACAAAAGAATCAGCTTCTACATCTTTGCCCTACAGAGGCCCAAACATGTAAGGAAACTGGGAACAGCACTAACAGAGTCATGCTTGTCTGTCACCTGCACAAATGTAAAGTAAAAACTTTTCTGTCATGGTCTTTGCCTTACTGAACATTCAATACACTCATGTATGGTAAGATTTATCAATGTGCTTTACACCACAATTCAAGGCAGCATATCAGATAACGGAAGCGAATATCGGCAATATGTAAATCGGTTTTTTTAAGTGGTGTGAAGAAAATTTCTTATGATTAAATGTCAAAAAAACAAAAGAAATCATATTTCATTTTCAGGAGCAACTGGATCTGCATGAGCCCCTTTGTATTGATGGCGAAAAAGTAGAACAAGTTAAAGAATACAACTGGAAACGCCACTGGTGCACAA
>JAOWAY010209923.1:0-10080 GCA_028565895.1 Goniobranchus geometricus | reverse complement strand
AGAGAGAAAGAAAGAGACAGAGACAGAGACAGAGAGACAGAGAGAGACAGAGAGACAGAAAGAGACACAGAGAGATAGAGAGGGGGGGGGGGACTCAACTGATCAAGATAAACAAAGTGAAGTCTATTTCACAGACAGAAGAAGATCGTGGAAGTGCAACTGACTTCAGTTAGGAAAAGGGATTTAGTATTCATGTTCTTGTTGACATTTTTTCAGCGTTAACTCGAAGCTCTGACTGCCCTTTTTGATAGTTAGCTAACAATTGCCACTGCCTTCGTGTTTTAAAACGTTTTGCAGGGCCACATCTAACTAGTTGAAGTGTCTTTGCCCTTAATCTAAATATGTACGAAATATCCTATCCAAGTTTACTCTTTGACATAGTAATAATTTTTTTTACTAATGCTGTGAAAATTAAACTTCCAAGCAACTGGAAGCATACGAGAAAATATTCCTTTCAATTATTAATCTTTTTTTTTTTCCTGATAGTTCTTTCAGACCTCTCACACATAAAACCGAAAATGATCACTTGATTGCAGAGGACATAGCAAAATCCTAGACAGAATATCTTCAATAAGATATAATTGTATGTGGACCGCCTTGTATGTGGATCTTTCCAATAGCCATCTGTTATAGTTGCTAAACTTGGGTGATCAACACAACACACGACAGTGGCAAAGATTGGCGTGAAATACTTAAGATCAGAAGAATAACCATTACATAGCTTCATAGACGAACGGATGAGTCGGTATGGTAGAAAAAGGACTATTCAAATACTAGCGAGTCCGATCATTTACGAACAGAAAACTGATCGCCTTTGGCACCATGATGAGGCACTAATGATGAAAACCAACTAGAATTGGCGGACAGATGTAAAGAATAAAGGGGAAAAAGAGCGAGAAAAAGGGTGGAGTGGTGGTGTTAAAGAAATGTATGAATACGGGCCTACTCACAGCAGGAATACTGGTAGACATATACTTTTCCATAAATAGTAGTTGTCTATTCAACCCTAAGAACTGTCAGAGAAAATCTAGGAAAAGGTTTGATACAATAGGTCCGCGAATCTCTCGAGATTCCGAGAAAATATTGGCCATTATTTCTACGACTTTGTAGTTGTTGAGTCTATGCTCAGGAAGTACTTGATTCATGGAAATGGAATTGAGAGCCGAGCGCGGTGGGTTTACAGGCCTGCTAGGCTGCTCTGCAATCTTGTCTAGCCATGGTCCCCTATCGCAAGGAAGTTCCAAACGATCGGATTTGACGGGCAGAATTCTTAGTCAGAGGTAATTTATCAATTATTGTTTATCGTTTATGTAATGAATTATAGCCTAAAAAGGGTTGCCACAGGCATGAAATGAGCAGGCGAGAGCATGTTGTCTAATGGCGAAGATCTCACTGTAGATTACAGTCCTATATAAGTTGCTTGCCTTCAAAACCATTTTATAACTCCTCAATTTGATTAGACCTTTATTCGAAATTGGACAAAAATTTTCGATTAAGATCTAGATTTAATCTAGAATCTAGATCGAGAATCTAATCCTTTATCTAGACTCATCCAGATCCCACTAGATCTTGATCTAGATCCAGAACAAGATTTTTTTTATCTTGGCTGATCGATTGACATTTGTTGAAGATCCTCCTTTTTCAGTGCCCCTCCTTCCCCCACTTCGGGCGTTGTCCGAAGACGCCACAGGGGCTTGTGCGGCACACAGACACCGACGGTTGATTTTCAGAGAATTTTTGAACATATCATTTACATTCCTGTCATATACTTCCCCATATGGGAAGTAAGTTGTGGTTTAGATAGTTATGCACATTTATGATCAAGACGCCTTGAGGGCATATTGTACTTCACAAGCGGCCAGATTTGGCTTTTGTGGTTTAGATAGCTATGCACATTTATGATCAAGGCGCCTTGGGCACATATTGTATTTCACAACCCACCAGATTTGGCTTTCACTTTTTGTGCCATATCCTTGAATTATAGCAATGTTTAGCAATATGAGAATTTGCTAGTTTGAGTGGTCATGATCTGTTGTTTAGATTCATTGTATTATAAATTTACATCTTAAGAAAAATACTTTTATGAAAAACAAATGCGTTGATTGGAAATTTTGTCATGATACTGCTTTCAATGTCAGAATTGGTGTTATATTTTTAGGTACAACTGTAATAGGTACAACGAAGATGATGCCAAGAAAGCCAGAGACAGTCAGGAGGTTTGTTGTTGTTTGTTTTTTTTTCTTTATTGGATTTTTTGTGTCAGTTTATTTGTGTTGTTTTTTGTTTGGTTGGGTTTATTTTTTCAAAATATGACGTAGTATTTATGAAAAGCATGTTGTCTTATTTGTCACATTTTTCAAATTTTGATTATTGAGATGGTCCCAAAATTAATCAGAAAAAAAAAGACTGGGAAGAAAAATCACTTAATTAATGTTGCCTTTTATTGTTTTTTTATGGATGCTTGATGTGAAGAAGAGTTGACTTTTTAAAATTTTGTCAATGGAGGATTTGGGGGCGGGGATGTTCCTATTTATTTCAGAGATCCTACTAAAAGTAGCATCAACATGAATTTGAAGGTTAATTCCTGTTATTCTTTTTAGCCTGTATTGTCTTATAATTATGATGTCATGTGTTAAAATTTTAGAATTTCTTTGGAGTGAACTGTTTTAAATACATTCATTTTATGCATTTTGTCAACACATACTAGTGATGGCATATTTTCCATCCAGTATTGTAATTAGTGTCTTTGGTGCTCTCACATTTTATTTTTTTAATTTTCATAATTGACACATTTATAACTTGCAAGGTATAGGGAATAAGGTGGTATGAAAGGAATTTTGAACATGTGTTATTGTCAAATCAATGCTCATCATTTTGGATATAAGATATATGCAGTTTAGCAGAGTTCTTTATTTCCATAAACAGAAATCTCGGTCAGCCCTGCAGAGGTATCTTTTCTATTGTAATAGATACATGAATCATATGCAGAGTCTCAAATTTGAGCACATGGTAAGTTTAAAAAGAACATTTGTGATTAATAGTTTATCATGGCTTTGTCAAAAGTTTTCTAAATTGGCTGCCTTTGTTAAATCATACATTTGAGTGATAGCCATTGCAGTATTTTACATTTACAATGCCAAAACAAATCATAGCAATGACATTTATGTTATTTTGTCTCTTGGACTAAAATGTGACAGGCAATTTTGAGCTTAATGGCTTGAAGTCAAATGGTAAGGGTTTCCTTTTCATTGACTGCTAAAATGAATGAGCTTGATATGGTGGTAAATCCTCAGAGAAAACTTCTGTCATCTCTATTGAAAGAACATGTTTGAATCTTGCTAGAGTCTATTTTCAGGTCTGTAAATCTGAGTAGTGTATGCAGTTGACAGTTAATGGCATTAGTGAGTAAAATAGTCCTTTAAAATTATAAGCAGATTGGTGGATTTTAACCAAAGTTGACTGTGATATCCACTTAATTTTAAACCATTGCTCTCTGTCCTCACACCCGATTAAAACAATCCCCTCAGACAGAAAAGCAAAACAAATCAACAAAAAATAAACAATTAAAAAGCCAAACCCACACCTAGAAACCCCATATCCCCTCTTCCCCACAGCAATCTGTAAAAAATTAATATAAAAAAAGACGTTTCTAGTTTGATTTTGTGTGTGTGTGGGGGGGGGGGGGATCTCATTTCTCTTCACACTTGTTTAGCCATGAGGCGTAGGCTACAAATTCATATTAATCATTGCTACAGACTATGATAGCCTCTATAAGCTATCTTGTCTCTATGTAACTTACAATGGTCCGTACATAATATTCATAATCTGCATTGGCCTTGCTTGGAAGGCCTTTTCAACTCCCCTTGCTGGCCAGGCAATCACTCGCAGACTCCATTTCGACAGTCTGTCGCTTTTTAAACTCTCAATCGCCGAGGTTGGAGGACTATCTCCACAATTAAAACACAAAATAAACAACACATAGGTTGCAGTGAGATACCATCGTTCACCATGTCAACACATTATAAACAATCCCTTTAACCTTAGTTCAGTCTGTATTCTTACTCGTATCAATGGATATAATAGCAAATTTAAAAAACCAAAAAAAACAGCCACTGAATCATGGATGAAATAAAGAGATCTTTAGATAGTTGTAACATTTGTAAGAATAAAATCTTTGTGTGTGCTCTTTATTTTTCCTTGAATTTTTGATTCGGTAAAGAATATTAGAACATTTGAGCTGAAACAAGGAACCTTTTTTTTTAAAAATGTTACAGCTTTATCAGTCAATTAAAGTAAAAATGGAAGAAATGCAACAGCACAACATGTCATGGATTGAGGTTCAGTTTCTGAAGAAGGCTGTAGATGTGCTTTGTCTATGCCGGCAGACTCTCATGTACACCTATGTTTTTGCCTTTTATCTCAAGAAAAACAACCAATCTATAATTTTTGAGGTAAGTTGCCTTTACATTCATTTAGTGTAATGAGGTTAGAGCAGGACATTTGAAAATTTTTTCTTACTCTTAAAAGGTCAATTATTTTGTGGGAAATTGAAGAAACCCAACATTTTCTTCATGTGTACATTAGTGAACAATCACGTGGATGACATTACATGTTATAAATACACAAAAAATGAATGCTTTATTCTCATTGTAAATGATGTGATGATATTGGATGATTGCCAGTCTTTTATCTTGTAAAAAGTGTTTGAAATGACACTTTATAGTTAAGATGATTAACAATTATTTCTTTACCAAGCTTAAATATAATATAAAATGCAGATCTTTGCTTAATGCTACCTTAGTCCTTCCATAGCCCAAAGCTGGCCAAGCTCTCTTGACAAGAGGAGCATGTGCTAGAGACCGGGCGTCTGACCTATCGAGAGCATTGACGATATTTACGCATATGCAGCAGTTGATCAAATAAAGTCACCCCTGTCATAGGGTTAACTAATCCCGCTGTCATATATTATGAGAATTTTGAAATACAGTCTTTGATATAAATCATACTCCAAAGTCAGTGCATCATTGGATTTCAAACCCATACAAAACTGATTAATTACAGGGAGTCTTTAAAAGAAAAATGTAAATAGAAACATGTGACTCATTGATGAAGCACAGTTCTATCAGAGTGATTATGCCAGTTCTCTTAATCTCAGTTTATTATGGTCAGAGCAGTAAGTCATTCTCGTGAATAGGAATTTACATGATTAATACAGAAATAAAAGCCATTGGGGGCTCTCAAAGGTTGATAGGGTCTTATCTATTCCAGATAAGCATAGGGATAGGCCCTATTTGCTGTGTCAGTACTATGAAATGCTATATTGCTATTTTCCCATACGTTCCCTTTCATCACGTCATACTTGTCTAGATCCAGTTCTTCCATATCTACATGTTCTCAATCTATCCATATTTTGTTTTGGTCTTCTGCCTTTTCTCCTGCATGTCTGCTCCACCCGTAACACTCTTTTGCCAACACACTCCTCACCTCTTCTTTTTATATGCCCGTACTTTACCTTACCGTCGTTCCTTTTCCTTCTAGAGATTGGATGCCATGACTCTCCATCGTCTCCTCTCTGGGGCAATTACACTGCACTCATTTCTCTTCACCAATGTGCCTTTTTCACTTTTTTGTTCACAAGTTTTCTTTTTCCATCCTTTGCCCCTTTTCCCATTAACTTTGTCCTCTAGGATCTCCTTTTTGATTGTTTCATGCCTTCTGATATGACCATAGAATCCTAGTCTTCCTTGTTTTGTAGTTCTTTCTGAGTCAAATTGAGCGCCTCTAAAATTTCTTGATCAGTTTTCTCCTCTGTCCATGAGGTTTTTGTGATTTGTTGATAAAGCCACATTTCAAATGCTTCAAGTCATTTTTTGCCATAGGCTGTCAGAGTCCATTTCTTGCATCCGTCTAGAAATATTGCTCAGACATAGCACTTGTATAATCGTAGTCTTATTCAGTACTGATATTTCTGTTGGTTAGAATTTTATTAAAATTTTGTGAAACTTGCTTTTGCTATTCCAATCCTCTTTGTTACTTCTGCCTCACTTCTTCCATCTTCAGCTATCAGTTGCCTGAGGTGCACAAAGTCTTACCTGTTCTATAGTATTTATATGCCCACACCACTTCTGTCTTCGTTTGTGGATCTTTGATGATATAGGTTTCATTGATGTCTTCATCTGGGTATTCTCACTTCTTTATTTGTCTGTGCTTGTTAGTTTGAGGTTCTTGCATAGCATTCTAATCTCTGTCATCTCCACTTCTCGCTTTAGCTTCGTAGTGGATGGTACTCTTTCTAGAACATAAGTCATAGTTGGCCTTACAACTGTCTTATACAGATCTCTTTGACTGCACTGGGGACTTCTTTATCACATAGATGAAAGGTGACCTTTCTCCAATTGTTCCATTCTGCTTGTATCCTTTTTATTTCAGATTTTAAGCCTACATCCTGTTTGAGTGTGGAACCTAAACTCGGTAGTTTCAGGGATGTATTGGTCTTGCATCTTAATTATGTTTACTGCTGTGCTTTTGTTTATACACATGTGCTCATTTTTTGCACAGCTCACTCTCATACTTGTCATTTCTAGCACTCTTCTCCATGTTTCCAATTTCATCTGCCATTTCCCCAGAGTCATTTCTTAAGATTACATCATCTTGAAAAAGCATGTTCCAAGGGTTCCTCTGTCTGATATTTGCTCTGTTGGTCCATCGCAACATCTAAAAGTAAAAAGCTCATTGCTGATCCGTGTGTAGGCTGACCTGACCTGGAATGAGTCTGATGTTCCTGCCGCTGTCCTCAACGCTATTACCTTATGTTACCTATTTGTGAAGAGTAAAGGCCAGAGGTTAATGCAAGTCCAGTTAGCCCTGCACTTGTACATTTCCTCATAAGAAGAATGACAATGCTAAATTCCATCTGTTCGGCTTCTTGGAAGTCCAGCTGGCTTTAAACAATTTGAATACCTAATTGAGCTACATTGTGAAGAGTGGCTAACTAGTTATCAGAAAGATCAATCCTAGTTACTTGCCACTGGGCACCAAGAATTAAAAGATTTTTTTTCGTGTAAAATCAAATGATTCACCTTACTCCTAGACTTACAGCATCTCTTATGAAAGTTTATGTCAATGCACCAAAAGGCACATAAGGATTTTCTCAAGCAGCTAAGGAAGCATGTGTATTCTTCCATCTTGCATGCAAACTCAAAATCAATAGCAATGTATGATGAGGATAAAGTGCGTTTTTTTTTTACCATTGCATCCTATAATTGCTGTGTATCTGTTTGCAATGAATACCATCTCTGTTATTGTACCATATATTTTTTCCCATTTTCTCTCTTTTTAGGATAATCAGAAAGATCTGGAAAATGCCACAGAACAACTTTCAGAGTATTTAGAACGTGAAATATCTTCAGAAGTTTTACATGATATAAAACAAAAAGTTCAGGACAAATACAGGTAAAACCAAAAGAACAGTGAAAACAAAAAAGACAAAAATTTTTGAAACAAATTCAAATCATTTTAATTGTTTACCATTACATTACAAGAACTATATAATTGTTCCTTTACCACCCAATTATGAATTCTTTTATGCCATTCATTTTCACTTGATACCAACATCGCTAGTTCTACTTCTTATTCATCTGACTTCTTCTGCCATAAATAAAGGAATGTTCAAAAGATAGATTTGAATCAAAATTCACTGATGGAAAGAAGGTGAACGATTTCAACTTTCTCACAGCCACTTTAGAATCAAACTGCACTAGGAATGAAATGGCGAAAGAGACCAAAACTTTTTTTTTAAAAGTTAAAAATAAACGATGCATCTATTTGGATGGCGCAATTTATGTATGATTAGAAAATGAGATCCCATAAAGGCTAACAATGCTAATGTCAAAAAGACCCGTCCATTCCTTAAGAAATTCTGCAGCCTTACTCTGATGGTACATTGGTCAGAGAAAACAAAAGTACAGGCTACGATTGATATTCGGTAAAAAACAACACTTGTACAAAATATCAAAAGACCAAAGCTTACTGGTCAATATTTTGTCATGTTGAATGCCCTGAAACAACTGAGAAGTATTTTCTGGAAGCAAAAATATGACAGGAGAAGAAGAAGCAAAAATATAAGACAGGAGAAGAAGAAGAAGACCAGGAAGAAGATGGAAACAGGATGTGGGAGAGTGATGTGGGAAAAGCACAAAAACGAGCACGTAGATTGTGGCAGGGGATTAAGTTCTAGAGACAATATCCCATCAAGGGGTTAGTTGAGAGAGGAGAAAGAGTATATCTATGTCTCATGGAAATATTACAATATACAATTAGTGAAGATGCATTGTCTTATATATTTAGGGTGCAGCATATTCATGCAAACGGGTTTAGGTAAAATTCAGAATGTAGTCTAAGCTGAGAACAAGTATATGAGCAAATGGTTCTCAAATTATTAAAACGTTTAATTTATAATTTTGTTTAAGTATTTGCCAGCCTTTGGTTTGTTTGGGCTAAGGAAACTAATTTAGTTAGATCGTAAATACTGCATATCTCTTTTCATTTCAGATACTGTGAGAGTAGGCGTAATGTACTGCTTGATCATGTACATGAAGGCTATGAGAAGGAACAATGGGAATATTTGGAAATGTGAAGTCCTTTCAGCTGCCTTTGTTTCTTTTGCTAAAGAATTTTTTTTCCAATGAATAGACTTACCATCCATCCCTTTAATTCGCCCACCTTAATGTTTCCCTGAACTAGTTAAAACTATTTCTCTTTTAAGGTATTCATTTCTTTTATTTTCTACATCTGATGCACCCTCCATCCTATGTATAATACATGGTGGTGTCGGCCATATTGAAAGTTGTGCTTCTGTTGTTTTTGTGTATGAAGTATAATAAGAGAGTGGACAGCACTGTGATTTCAGGCAGTGTTTGAATGTTATGATTTCATTCTTTCTCTCTTTTCATTTAAATCCATATTTATATTTTAAGACATGCATGTTAAACCATTATAGTCCATTTATTTTGATCTCTTGCCATCATTTTGATGTAAGTGGGTGGTCTTGTCATTTTCACTTTGCGTCAGATGCTAAGAGGCTGGAATCTTCATATTTTTCCATGTACTGTTCCGTGTCTGTGGGAGATATAGGGAAATATGAGGTACTTGAGGCAACAAGATTCATATCAGGTCTTTATGAAGTCTTTCAGGATGGAATCCTCATTTCTTTATGGTATTGGGTCTGTATTTCCATCTTTATCAAGCCTTTTGTCACTTTGCTGATGCAAATCTTTTAATATTGTATGTGATGTGTAATTTTTTATTTGTTTTTGTTGTACGAGGAAAATAGATAAGCAAGAATGTATCAGTTATGAATGTGATAGTAAGATTTATGTCTGCTGTATTCATACATGGGGACTTTCCACTCATTTGTTAGCATTAGTCTAACTCTGGAAAATTCCTGTGAAGTCATGGGCATATTAGATGGCACACTGATAGTCAAAATTTGTTCTATGTATTTGTATTTTTTTTTTAGCATGGAAGGGGGAAGAAGTTATGGGGAGGTGCAGTTACTCACAAATTCAAAACAAAAACAATAAGCTAGAGAATCCTTAGAGTTCAACTTTGAGTCTAACATTAGATAGGACACCAAAATTTCCTCATAGCTCTAAGATAAGTTTGTTAGAACTCATGTATTAATTGAGTACTATGATATATACTGGGGAGTAAATAAGTAGTTGCCAGATAATGGCATGCTTTATGAGGGGATAAAAATGTCAAAGTGGATTGCTGTTAATATACACTGTGTTATCCTAACTCAATTGCATGCAAATGGTCTTATCCAAAAAGGCATTGTGCTTTTTACTTATTGTTTATTAGGAGGAGCCTAATAAAATGTGATCAACTTGAAATCAAAATATTTGCATGTAATCTTGCTTGGAGAAAATCAGACAATGTTTTGATTCAGGGTTTGTAAATTTTGTCATGGCGAAGCAGTTGACAATTGGTTGTGGTTGAAAGTATTGTTAGGCCTTATGCTTGTTTTGATGGTAGTTGTAGGTTTTAAGAGGTTGGGGGGGGGGGGGGGGGGGGGTTTTA
>JAOWAY010209922.1:0-16252 GCA_028565895.1 Goniobranchus geometricus | reverse complement strand
AAACGTCAACTTCCTGTGTGGCAAGCAAATCAGTCTCAAAATGGCTGCCTAGCAGTCGGGAATGATTCAATCGAGGACTGCCACTATTTCAGGCGTTCTTATGTTTCTAGAATGATGTTGAACAATATTGGTTCCCTATTGTCGGGAAAATTTCTGAAGTGGTATTGGGGCTGAATCGTCTGACATTATTTTGTGTGCTAGGGTTTTGTAGGGTGAGGGTTAGGGTTTGTAGTGTTAATATTGGGGTCATTCAAGAAATTACTGTACCTATGAGATGGCAATAGTGGGGTCTCTTCTGCTTGGCTTATCATTTTCATAAACGATCTGTCAGACAATATGAAAAGCGAAATAAAAATATTTGCAGATGACACAAAGCAGGGTAATCCTAAAGAGTCGCATCACCCATATTATTGATATGACCACCATCTTGCGATGTCAAAGGTTTGGTTGTAATCGGGAGCGAGTATTCAAAATGCTGAAATATCGATACTTTCTTTTTCTTAAGAGTAGTTGCACCCAATCTCAATAATCCAGATAACATATAGTAGTCTTCGCAGTTATTTGATAGTTTTCACATATGTGCATCATTTAAACTTGGTATAAAAAAGGGGCGGCTGTTTTGTTTTTTTCCCCCTTTTTTTTTGTTTCCTTCACACAACCGTATATCATTATCAGTTGACATTCAGGACACATGAGCAAACGATTACCACCAAACCAATAATGTCACAAGATGGCGGGCATGTAAACAACAGACAACGCAACTCTAGGATTAAAGTGGTAATACAAGATATAACACACCAAGAGACTGGTCAAAGAGATGGCAATTGAAATTCAATTTCAATAAAAGCAAATATAAATTGGGAAAAAAGAACCCAAAATACTAGTATCATTCTTATGGAGTGGCTTGCCAGATAAGGTCAGGTGGCTAGCATTTTGCTACTCAAATAAGAGAAGCCTTAAAGCTGAATAAAGTGTTATTTTGTTGTTTTTTTTTATATTCTTGGACATGTGTGTAGTAACGCCGGGTTTTATTTTGCATGTAATTGCATGGAGCGGGAGGGGAGAAGCTTTTTTAAATGAATCTAGTGATTTTTTAACAAAAAATGAGAAAATTGTTAATGCCTATGGGTCAGTAGCTTCAGGATAATCTACCAAATTTGTTCCAGAAGCATTTTGCTTGTCACCCGACCTTGGGCGGCTAGCACCTGCCATTTCTTAAATGATAAGAAGATAATAGAAGAGGAGGATGATAAAGATATTTGACGAACATATATCAAAATGTGTTAATGGAGCTAACGGAATCATTGGAATAATCAAGATAGTTTTTCATTATCTGGACAAATCAACACTTACATTGCTTTTCAAATCATTGATAAGAAACATGCTGGAGTTTGCACACTGTACATGGCCGCAAAGTTACTTGAAACTTTTCAGAGCAATTGTTGAAGGTGTACAAAGATGGGATATAGTGTACCAAGAAAGACAAATGGTCACTTAAAAACTATGTACAACAGAGCAGCAGGGATACCTTCAGGATTGAAAGTCAGAGATGGTATAACACTTGTATTAATTTTTGTCAATTAGTCACTGGTAGAGGAAAGAATTAAATTGAAAATTGCAGCAATTGTATAAAGGTATGGTAATGACTTGGGTATGGATTTTTAAACAATTTTAGTGCCATCAGGCCCCTATTCACATACAACTGATCTCAAAATTAGCCTTTTTGAAATGAGGCTGCAAGGTTTCTGTAAGTATACAAGGTGCTGTTTATATAATGCTCTAATTTATATCCCTGTCATTTGAGGTAAAATATATAAACATCAGTTGAAAGTAAACATAAAAAAACACAGTGTATAAGTCTCTCGAGATCTGAGAAGAACATAGAAAAAAGTTGGCTCATTAACATGAAGTAAGGAAGAATAAGAAAGAAGAAAATATATGTCATCAGCTGCTCTTTACCAAATTACACACATCTGGATTAACAAAAACAATCTAGAGGTAGACACTAAAGTTAAATTGTACAAATCACTAGTCAAACTCATTCTACTCTTTAATTAATGTACCTGGTCTTGACATAAAAAGGAGAAAAAGAAGCTGAAAGCGTTTCACAGGAAACTGTTAAGAAAAATATGAAATACCAGATATCCAGTAAAAATGTTGAATAAATTGATACACAAAAGTTGTGAAGAAAAAAAAATTTTCACTTCAAATCCTGGAAGCTCAGTGGCATCTGAAGGGGCATATTCTTAGAGGGCACAAAGATATACCAGCTATCATGACCACAAGATTTTACTTCACCGAAATAAGAAGTTCAGAGGAAGATAACAACTGTACCAATTTTAATCAACAAAAATCTGTCCTGCCTATCAAATCCGGTGACACTGCAATCAAAACAAGACCTTGATTGCTTAACTAGTATCTGAGCAAAAGAGAGAAAGAAATGGCAGGCATTACTGCAAAGATCAGAAAAACGGTTTAGGCGACACAATCGGAGCAATGGATTGTCACAGGGCTATAAGTCAAGTAAGTCAAGTGATGTTAAGATGAAGTATATTGAGTAGTGGCTCACCTTGATTTTATCCAAGACTGTTGTTGATTACATATTGTTCACCAACCATACTCTTTCCCTTATTTCTCATTTCATCGTGCTAGGCGGCACCTGTCTCAGATACACGCAAGAGGACTAAACGCGCTGTAAGTTGAAATGAAATTTCAATATTTTTTTTAACTTTATACAGTTATGTAAAAAAAACATACTTCTTCATATCTTGAGATTGAGATATTTTACGTTGCTGACAAAATTCATACAGGTTGGGGCTTTGTTCACTTTATGAAATGAATTTAGTTTTTACTTTTAAAGTAAAGAAAGAATTTTATCATTCCATTAGTGATGTCCATAGTGATTACATGTCCTTTTTCATCCAGACATATATACCTTAAATTTGATACATTGAAAGACATGGTCTTGACATAGTGAAAACTAAAATAGTGAAAATAATGAAAAAACTTTAAATTATAATGTTTGTTCTACTGATTTGAATATGAGAACTTATTAACAACTTGGTTGTGATTCAGGACATAATATTATGTTGAAAAAGTTCTGTAAAAAGAGCTGTAATACCTGTGAGAGTTTGCTTAAGTCTATATGGGAAATAATGGTCATTTTCCTCATGAAAAGGCAACCGATTTCATAAAACGTAGAAATTTCCTAAGTTTTTGGCTTACAGCTTGTACCTGGCAAGCCAGATGAAACGTTCACCTTTGACTGATTGCAGATAATCTATCAGATAAAGATAGGATATTTATCTTTTAGAACTTATCGTAGAATGTTGTCTCCCTAGGATAACCAATTCATTGCTATTATTATTTAAGTCTGAAAGAGAGAAGTCTTTTTTTTTTCTTTTTTTGGTGGGTAATAAGGCGGAGGTTGATATAACAAAAATTTCATATCAATAAAAATTGGGGATGTCATTGGATTTCAACATTTATCTGAATTTTATCCTCATAAGGTAACTTGGGCAATTGATTGACAGTCATTACTTTGTAAAAGAAATAAATCATTTTCTATTTTCTTGTCAGGAGGGAGATGATATAACAGAAGTTGGAGATGGCACTGAGCAGGATGACTGGATGCAGGTAAAGTAAAGTAATTGTCATTAGACGAAGGATTGCTCTGGAGTATGATTTATTTGGGTAGTTATATATCATAGGTATTTATACATTAAGTGCAATCTGACAATGAAGAAAGGAATCACCCATCAAATTTATCATTACTTTTTGTCCTTGATGCCCTTGACAACCTCCATCATATGTAGTTTTTCCACTATTTACCGATATTCATTTCCTTACTTTGTTGAACTATATTACAGCTAGGGCCTATATACTTAAGTTTATCCTAGACATAAAGTTAAAACAAATTCACACATAAATCATATTTACTTCTGTGTTGAATTAAATTCCTTTTTTTTTCTTTCTCCATTCATTATCATTCCTTTCATCCTTTTCAGAAAATTAAATGCAGGTGCAAAGTTCTCCCTTAATTGATGTGTTCCTTTGCATTGAATTTCCTTGCTTTTTCCGCTTCTCCATTGACTATCACTCCTTTGATCTTTTTTTTTTATTTAATATTTTTATTCCCCAAACTTACTTTCTATTTTATGTCATTTACCATCAGCTCTGTACTTGAGATAATATTTAAATTAATGAGACTTCATCTAGTCTTTGTTATCATCATAGGCAAAAACACTTGTGAAACCTGAGGACCAGTTAGACCTAAGCGAGGCTGTAAGTAACACCTCTGATTTGAATATATGATACTTATCTCTTTTACATTCACCATTGGAGAGCTGTGAATTTAGATTTCTCAAGTTTTTCTTATATCAAAAGATAAGGTAAAAATAAAAAAAACTATAAGTGTTCATCTTGGGATTTTGATTCGCAGTATTAATTAGCAGCTAATAATATTTGATAGACTTTATCACAATTTCATATTTGAAATTTCTGAACACTCCAGACTGTTGACTGCCTTTGTTGAATTTTTCAATTCATTTGTTTTGAATAAATGTCTGCCTTTTCCTGACATATTACAGAAAGAAATATGTGTAATATAATTTTTTAAATGATCAGTTCTTTACATTGCCCTATCAGGCTACATATGAGACTTAAATTGTCTGTTACAAAATTTGTAATCATTTCTAGGAACTGAAAGAGGAGTTTACACGCATCCTAACGGCGAACAATCCACATGCTCCTCAGAACATTGTTCGATACAGTTTTAAGGTAGGCATTTTTGGTTTGTGTTATCAATAGCTTTTTCATGTCCACTTGATATTATAATTGTATTATACACAAAATAATTCTTTAATAATCTGTGTAAATTGTAATTAGAAACACTCTGTCTTTATTTGTGGAAGTTATTTCTCTAGTTTTTCAATTTATGTTTATGAGATATTAATATTCAAAGAATGTTGATGAAGTAAATATTCATCCCTTCAACAGGAACGCCAGTTTAAACAAACATCTAGTGTTGATCAACTGGCAGTTCACTTCTCCCTAGATGGCAATCTGCTCCATAAAGACTCTGAGGAGGCAAGAAGACAGTTTGTTCGTATGGGACTTTCTGATCAAAAAGAAGGTGAAATATTTTAATCATAAATATATTATTTACAGATAAAATTGTACACTGATTATTTTTTCTCTAACGTAGTACAATGTTGACTTTTAATATTAATATAGATTTTGACACAGTTTTCGTCAAATGTTTTTAAAAGTAATGATTGTAATGACTGTATTGAAATCATTGATGCTAAAAACTTACTAATCCTATATTTACATTAAACTTCTTTGATATAAAAAAAACCCACTCTCTTATCAATTGTGTTTTGCTGGCATACCGATCTATGAAATTAACACTTAGATGTCACGGGACTTGCAGCCTCAATGAAAAAAAGAAAATTACAGCAGCTATTGATGGTTACTCCTTAGGCACTCCCTGAATGAAACAATAGCAGGGTTTGAAGTGATGCTGTTGTCTTGTTCGTCCCACTTAAGGATGGTTCTCAGAAGAAAAAGAGTGATGAAAACTGTTGGTATAAGCACATGTATTCATGCAGAAGTGAGATAGAAATGTTTTAATTTGATCAGACTTATTAAAACAGACATGAAAGTAGTGCATGAATTACTTTGAAAATCAGAGAACAAGAAGATTTAGGATTGTATTCTGAAAATTAAGAAGAGGCATTTTCATCTCAGATCAACAAATAAAAACTTCATCCATGCCGTGAGTTTGTCGTACTCGTACTAGACAAACAGAACAGTCCTCTCCCTTTTGCTCATATTGACTTATGGAATTCATTGTTTTTAGATTGACATTCCACCTCTTTACATTTTCATTATTCTGCACTCTTTCCTCTAAAGTGTTGATAGTGATTCTATGATACTACACCACACTAACTCAAAGTTCACAATAATTTCATCACCACATTGTTAGAAATGTGCACAGCGTAGTATATTTATAATAATAATTCTGTAATTCATTAAAGAAGAGTAAAAATTGACTGGTGTTGAGATGAAACATATAATTTACTGTACTTAATTCAAACGTTGCACTTTTGTGCCAAAAATCCACACTTAACATCAAATCCTGATTAAGAATGTCTGCCCCTTTTCATGGGGATATGATAACATGTTGCCTGACTTGTTCTTTTTTTTTCTAACATATCTGTATAGAACAAGGAGAGGAGGTAGCAGAACCAAAAGGTACTTGATACATGTTTAATCATTTTTCCTTGCTCGATGCAGTTTTCTTTTTACATATATATTATATATACCGGGTATATATATAGTATTTTTGCCTTCTAGGATCGATCATTATCTGTGCTTTGTCAATCCTTCCATATGGCTTAATTGACTGCTCTTTGTTATATCATTATTCATTTTCACTATTTCTCATGTTTGTTTTTACAATCTCTTATGAAATTTTCTGACTTCTTGCATTGATCTTCATTGTACTGCTATTTATTAATTAAAATGCTGTGTATCTTTAGAACCCCTAAGTTAAGTCATCTTTTGAGCTGGGAATAAATCGAAGATCAATTCTGAAAATTTTGTGATGGATTCTTCAAGGGAATGGTCTTTTTGGCTCAATGCTCTGGGTTTTTTATTCTAGGTTTTTAATGTTCCTTTGTTTATCTTTTTCTGGGCTTTTTCTTTTTTCTTTTTTGCTTTTTTCTCTTTCATTCCTTGAGCAACTGAAATCTGATAAACTTCCAGCACTTTAATTGAATTTTTAATTATAGACTCTAGTTGTAATATTATATTGTCGCATACACTTCTCTACTTCCTTTATTTGGAGATGTTTGTTCCTATGAAATTAGCATTATCTTAGTGCATTGCATTCAGATTGAAATGAACTGGAAACCTACTGATTAGATAGATGGCTGTATGGACCAAATGAAAAATTGTTCAATATCATATATGATGTGATTTTTACAACCTTAGCTTGAATGTAACACTACTTTCTCCTGTGAGTTTTTCAATTGCAATAATGCTTATTTTCTCTACTGGTAATCGACAAATGATTGAGAAATCAATATGAATGTAGAGAGCTCTCGTATGTAGATATGTCATTCTTGCAATGAATTTGTCAACTATATTTATTGAGAGGAATATATGGAACTTAATTGAGACTTGAGTATTGGAAAAATATTATCGGAATAAAGATATCAATGAGTTGATTTTCCATATGGTACATTGGAACCAAACATAATAGGTTCTGGAAGAGTTACATAGCCAGCAATTCATATGAACCTTCCAAAGACAATTGTGGTCTTGTAGGAAGTTGAAGGAAAAGTTTTTTCCAAGGCCTTTTCCAAAACTTCTCCTTTTTACAAAATTGAGGTAAAATCCTCAAAGGATTAAATATTAGTTTTGAGGGTTTAGACAGTTACATAGATAGCAGATAACATAAACCATCCAAAACAAAGCCATCGTCTCATTACAAAAAGAAGAAAAAGTTGTTTCAGTTCTTTTTCCATAATTCAAAAAGTTGTTCCTATTTGAGATGAAATCTTAAATGGTTTAAAGATAGATTTGTTTAAGTTGTACTCTCAATGCCAATGCGGCATTCAAGACGGTACATAGACACTTGCTTCTGACACATCTTTATGCCATTTTCATTAGTTTGCTTTAATCATAATATATATTAGAATGTATCTTTCATTTTGTATTATTAAATCTAGCTTTCTTTATCCATAAGGCTGAGTCCAAACTGAAGAAGATGTTGCTTTAGATCATGTCTCATTTCTAACATAAGTCAGGTCTAGATATTACCCATCTCCAGGCTTATTCTATGTTTTACGTTGTTTTCCTCAACATTCTCTTGTCAAATAAAAAGACAGGACAACTCATTGTGCTTGTTGTGGAAGACTATCACAGCATCATGTATATTTCCCAGTTATATATTTTAGGACCTCCTTAATTCATATATTTGAATATGTTTTCACAATACTCCAAAGCTGCTGAGGGAGCTGAAGGAGAGGCCCCTGAAGAAGAAGAGGCTGCTGCTGAAGGAGAAGTTAAGGAAGAAGAGGAAGGGGGTGGCGAAGAAGGAGCATCACCAGCCCCACCAACTAAGGGCAAATCAAAAGAGAAAAAGTTGACAAATCAGTTCAATTTCAGTGACAGAGCATCTCAGACCTACAACAATCCTTTTAGGGTAAGTATTTAAATTAGAGTTACTTCTGATATTGTACAGACTATAAAGTGCAACTGTTACATATGGAGAAGATATATTTTATCCAGGTTGTTTGTAAATTAATTAGATCAAATTGTACCAAGTGAAGCCATCTGGAGATTCAAATAGGGCCTACTGATTTGATGATGAAAGAACAGGTGAAATTGTGCAGTCTTACTGAACTTTGTTCATGCTCAAAATATTGTAGCCGCAAAATATTATGCACCTCACTGATTTTTATAACATTTCCAGGACGCATGAAGAGTCAAAAAATATGCTGATGAGAGACAGATCTATTATATCTGAATGTCATTCATGTATATTTTGTTGATTAAAGGCCTGATTTAACTCAATTAGTGTGCGTAGGCTATGCGTAGGCTGGGGGTGGGAGTGGCCTCTTTCTTAAAGATGTATGTTTTGTAGCCACAGTATTTGAATTGGACTCTTAGCCTGAAAATAAATAATCTTAGAGCATCTTTAATTATCTAAATAGATACCTAGTGATCTTTATATATTTAATATTTAAATCATCCTACAGCACCATTAATCATATAAACTGATTTACTAAATGATCTTCATGTATATTCAGGATCGGGGCACTGTCACTGAACCACCTCCAAGAGCATCCTTTGCAGCAAATGTCACACAGTGGGAAATATTTGACGCCTACTTGGAAGACTTTGAGAAACAAGTATGTTTGCTCTTTTCAGACTGAATTTGTTATTTGTAATCAAATCATTATAAATTTTAGATGGGCATTATTCTGAAATTAATCTTAAACTCATATTTGTACAACCTCATAATAATCAACTAGACTTTTTTTGTAATATTAAATAACAATATTTACTGTGTTGTTTCCTTTGAAGCAACTGTCTAACAAAATCTTTTTTGTTGAACTCTCCTTCAGGAAAAGACAAAAGAAAAAAGGGTCATCCCTGGTCGCAAAGAAGAGGGAAAGACGAAGAAGAAATTTACAATTACTGAGACTAGTGTAAGCCACAGCTAGATTTATATCCTCTTGAACGGTTATTGGTATGAATATATCTAAATATTGGAGAATGTTTTAAATTTGATTTTGGATTATTGAAGTACATCTTATCTTACCTTCTCTTATTTAAAAAACTTATTTACAATGTCATAAACAAATAAAAAGTCTTCTTCTCTTTTGTATTAAATGTGATTGAAACTAGACTTATGTTTGCTTCACATTACACAAAGAACTAAGACGCAAAAAAATAATCCAATTTGATCAGAAATGTTGGGCAGTGCAGATGAAGTTCAAATATTTAATTATGGCATTTTAATTACAATAGTAATTTCACTCAAGTTTATATATTGACTTGCAGAGTGAAGACATCTCAAGAGTTGAAACTGCAGCTAAAATCATGGAAAGAATGGTTAATCAGAACACTTATGATGATATTGCTCAAGGTAAGTTTATTACATGATACTATTATTTTCTTTTTAATTTTGTATTTTATACATCAACAAATGTAACTCTTGATGATACAAAATTATTCCAAAAGTCTTTTTTACACCTACGTATAGTTTCAAAGAGATAGTTTTTAAGTGAGCTTTTTACACAAATGGTGGTCCTCATTTTTCCTTTCGGCCATTTCCTATTCTACGCCGTTCTATAATATTTTTTTTTAATGATGATTACTTGCTCTCTACTTCCAGACTTCAAATATTGGGAAGATGTGTCTGATGAATACAGGGATCAAGAGGGAACCTTATTACCTTTATGGAGATTCTCATTTGAGAAGGCAAAGAAACTTGCTATAACATCTGTTTGCTGGAGTCCATTGTACAAAGATTTGTTTGCTGTATCATGTGGATCTTGTAAGATATCTGTGTACTTATGAATGTCAAGTATCATTAGTTTTAGTATACTGATTTAATGAAAATATTTGCCCGTGAAAGGCATTCAGAGTAATGTCAAACCTTACAGAGAAATTTGTTTTTCAATTTCAATTCTTATTTGTCCCTGCAAATCCTTTATTTTTATGTTCATTTTACCTAGATTAATGGAGTCTGTAGAAGTTGACATATTTTCATCTGTTTTGCTGAAAGCATGGCCTTTAATTTATTTTTCTGTTTCTCCAATTCCTTTAGCCATGTCCTAATATTATTCCTCTTTTTAAAATTTCAGTCCTTATTTCTCTTTGAAAATTATATTATTTTACCCATCTAATGGATGTCCCTAAATATTGGCCTATTTCCATATGTATTGTTAAAAGCATTGTTTCTTTTCTTTTGCTTTTTAAGCCCTGTCCTCTTTTTTTGTTCTCGTACTCAATTATATGTCTTAACATAATGTTTTATTCCAGATGATTTCATGAAACAAGGAAGTGGGCTCATCATTTTCTGGACTTTGAAGAATCCATCTTTTCCTGAATGCTTTTTCGAGACTGACAGTGGAGTTATGTGCCTCGACAGTCATCCACAACACCCACATTGGATTGCTGCTGGATTTTATGATGGCAGTGTTGCAGTCTTCAGTGCTGTAGAGAAAAAAGATGGTCCCATTCACAGATGTACAGCTAAAAATGGCAAACATACAGATCCAGTATGGCAGGTATTGTAACCAATTAAAAAATGAAATTTGGTATTTGTTATACAATAAAGATCCTCTTTAAAGATTCAACCTTGACAAACAATCTATTTCTTGAAAAACAAGGAACTCATTGAAATAAAAAGGCTTTTAAAAGCACAGTTAAAAAGAAAAGCAGAAAAGAATGAACTCTTCTTCTACCTTTCACAGAAGGTATTTTATGTCTTTAAAAGCATCAAAATTATATTTTAAAATTGCCTATTTAAGTGTTTTATACAATGCAGCTCATTTTCACGAAACACTGTGCAGTCTTTGAATATTGAGGCCTTTTCTTGATCAGGTTCGTTGGCAAAAAGATGATGCAGACAACAATATGAACTTTTACTCCATTTCCTCTGATGGGCGTATTTGTTTGTGGACAATCTTGAAGGTAAATGTTGAACCCGTTATTTTTTATTTAATCGGATTATAAAATTAACCATCGACATATTTTCTTTTTATCATCTCTGTTTTTCTGCCATCTTTTTTTTTGTGGGGGTGAGGGGGGGGGGATGTTGTTTGTTTGTTGTTGTTATTTGGGGGAAGGGGTTTTTTTTTTTTTGTTATTGTTTTTAGTTGAGAAACCTATTTTGTACATGGCATCTGGTTGTTTGTTAGCTAGTAAATAACAAACTGTGCATGAACAAATGTAACTTCCTCTTATGCAACAAATATTTTCAACATCATTCTCATTTGTCCCTATTCAAGCAAGTTGAATTTGCAAATGTAAAGAAATGCATGCCATTTCTCTTGTTCATTTTATTATATGTTTGTTTAAAATTTGCTGCCAGTTAGCCTATCATTCAGTGTTATCCATAATTTCTCATTACAAATCCATTTCTCTCTCCTTTCTTTAATATAGAATTTTAACTTATTTCAGAATGAAATGATCTATCAAGATGTCATAAGACTTAGTTTACCTGATGCATCAGCTGAGGGCCCAGATGGAATCAAAGTTCCCACAACAGGTCGGATTAGACTTAAATCAACATTTCTATTTCAAACACTCTAATTTGCTTCCTATCCCACAGCTTAAAGATAGAATGCAAATAGTTGAGACAATTTATTGAGCTTTCAGTGTGTATAATAATAATGTGAAAGTGAAAAGATTGTTTAAATATTTCAACGCTGTGCTTTTTCTGTTACCTTCTCAGGTTGTGGTACAGCTTTTGATTTCCACAAACAGAAAGACTACCTTTTCTTAGTAGGAACAGAAGAAGGCAAAATTCACATTTGTTCCAAAGCTTACACAAGCCACTTCATTGACACCATAGATGCCCATAACATGGCTGTTTACAAAGTGTGCTGGAATCGTTTCCATCCCAAAATCTTTATGACATGCAGTGCTGACTGGACAGTGAAGATATGGGAGATGAGAGACAAAATGGAGAGTGGCGATGGGGCCGAGGATACCAGGTTGGAAGATTTAATATTTAAGGAGTGATGTGATTGTCTTAGTTTAGTTTATTACTTTTGTTATGGAAAAGTCAATGAAAAATAAGTGTGCTTCAAAATATATCTCAAAGCCATCTCTTCTAATGCAAATGTAAATGTTTATAGATCGTTACCACATTTTTCTGGAGAGCAAAAAGTTTTCCAATGTCAATTCTTGAATCTGTGAAAAGTTTAAGAAACAATGCACTTCAAACCAAAGCAATGAATATATACATCTTGTACGGTGACTTTGCTATGACTTGGAACTCTTTTTCCATTAGTGAAGCAAATATTTTTACTTTTAAGTAAAATTGCCATTGCATTCTTGTAACAACAAAGTAAAGAATCCATTGACATTTTTTGAAAGAAAACACACAGCTACACAGTTAAAATAGCCTGAATTCAGAATTCAATTGCTGAAATTTAATAATAAAACTTGGGAAAATAACATGATATTATCATCACTACTCATTTAGTTCATAGTTTGAATAACTGATAGGTTTCAGTGATCTTTTCCACACAGCTTTCCAGCTGTGGTTAGGAGATCCTCTGCTGCGCCCTGACGGATCCCAAATCTAAGGAATAGGTAACTAAGGTTCAGTGATCTTGAAACTTAAACCATACACATTTGTTAATGATCCTTGATTTCCATACCTCAATGCATTTCATAGGAAACCTCTGTTCTCATTTGACTTGAACAACTCTGTCGGTGATGTGGCATGGGCTCCATACTCTTCCACTGTGTTTGCTGCTGTGACATCAGATGGAAAGGTGAGGTAGATCTGCATGTACGTATTACACACCAGTATAATTAATTTCATCTCTGTTGGCTTCTGCTTCTTCTTTTCTTTTTGTCCTTTTCTGTCTTTCTTTTTTACGGTTTTGTTTCTTTGTTCTCTTCTGGGGTATTTGTTTTTATGTATGGGATGAGGGAGGTGGGGGGGTTGGTGGAGACGGCAGAGAGTGGGAATAATTTTTGATTGTCTTTTGTTTTTGTCATTTTTTTCATCTTGGTGTTTTTGTATGAGGTTTTGATGGAATTCAAAGGAAGAGAGTTTGATGTAAATGTTGCTTCCCTGAGCACGAAAAAGAAATTAAAATGATATATGGAGGCTTTGAAGTACACTTTTTTTTTTAATTACCTAGAATGGGAATATCTTCAACATTATGATCACCTTGTTTTCCTCCATTATAATGATTATTCTTATGATCATGATTGGGTTCTTATTGATGTCAAATTAATAAAGACTTGCTTTTGGAAAAAGTTTTCTTTGATGTACATTGTCAATCACTTTCTTCCTCCATTTTTTTCTTACTTTTTTTCCTTTATGAGAATTAAGCTGTGACTTGATTTTTCCTTTTCTTTCAGGCTTTTGTGTATGACCTGAGCATAAACAAATATGAACCATTATGTGAACAAATGGTTGCTCAGAAGAAGAAAACGAAACTGACTCATGTTGAATTCAATCCATCTCATCCTATCGTCATTGTCGGAGATGACCGTGGAAATGTCATCAGCTTGAAACTCTCTCCAAATCTCAGAAAGATGAAAGCTGTAAGTGAATGTACTCCTCATTCCACTTTTCTCAGATGAAAAATACGATGTGATCATCTATTCAGCTCAGTTGCTTGTTTCTCCATTTCATGTGTCGTTTTATGTCTACAAACATTCTTGACTTTGCATTAACTTCCTACAATTTGTTTCCATAATAAACCTGATTAAAACTTTGTCGAGACTGTTCTGAAATGAGACTAAATCAAATCAATAAAAGTAATGGATGATATCACAGAGACATCCTCACATGAAAAAAGTAAATAAAAAAAATTTTTGGAGAGGAAGAGCATATGTGACATTACCCTTTTACCCGACACTTTATTCTGATATTGTAAATCTTATGAATAAGTTAAGGACCATCATTTACTCCATTGGGATGTTCTGCTTCCTGATCTGAAATGCTTGTAGAGAGGTTAATGAAGAAGGAATTCATTTTGTGTCATGTCATTGAAAGAAGAAACTATGAATGAGACTGTATCAGAAATAATATTGTGGGCTATGGCCCTATTTTAGAGAAGTTAATGAAGATGAAAATGAAGAAAAAATTGTGCGCATTTTGTGGATGAGACATGGACAAGAGTTATTTAAAAGCAGTAAAGTATACTTTGAACTTTTTGTGTAATTATCTAGGTAAAAAAAAAAAAAAAGAGGCAATGCAGTCTGCTACTTCAAAGCAAGAAAACATGATTGTCGGAGTTCAGAGTATAATCGCCTTTAAGAGGCATATTCGATTGCTGAGTTAAGGACAGGCATAGGAGAAAAAAAGTCTAGAAATTGAAAAATGAAATGCATCACACTCTTGACCAGCCTCTACTAGTAATTGAACAATAACAGAAAGTTCAAATGAAAAGGATAAAACCTGTAAATTATTTGGCAGTGGACAGATGCAATGGACTTCATTGAAATGTTTTTTTCTTTATTCTTTTTTTTCCAGGAAAAGAAAGGAGCTCCTCCTGTAGATGAAGCCACAAAGACACAGCGGGAAATTGAAAAACTCGAGAAAATCCTTTCTATGGTACGAGAGCAACCAACCGAACCAACTGCAAATTAATTAGTATGACATGTGTTTTTAGTTTGATATGAGTGTTGTTAAAACCAATACTTTTATATGTTTGATTCTTTACGAGGAAAGCATGATAATTGGACATCTAAATGCTAATGAAATAAAGATATGAGATATGATTTTACAAATACCGTGCCAGCTTTGCCAAACCACCCAAACATATGAAATCTGATTTTTTTAAAATAACAGATGATGCCTCTTCTTTTTGTCAGAGATTCAGTTTGTCTCAAAGAAATTAGAAAAGTTTTTGTTTAAAGAAGTGATTATGAAAGACTTTTTATTGTAATTCACTGTGGTCAGCTATTGTAGTGCTATTCCTTTTAAGAAAATACTTTTGACTTTCTTTAAGAACTGTACATGCAGTATTGCTGAATTAAAATTGCAGGTCATTGATCACAATGGAATTTTCTAAACAAAGTATCGAATTTGCTCTTGCTTTATCTTATCATACCAGATGAATGAAAGAATTTTTGTATAAGAACGTGAGTAAATTATCAAATTAATACTCACAAAGATGTGTTTGAGGGAAATGCTTGAAAAAATGATAGTTTGACTTAAGTCTCAAAGATTCTTTATTTAACTTGGCCTTTATGGTCAGATTTTCTTCTTTTTTTTTAATTTGTTCGATGGTTCATCTTTCTTCTTTTTTTTCTAGCTTATCTCTTAAAGTTCAATTTTTTGTATAGATGCTGCATTTTCAAATATTCAAACTTAACCTTATGCATCATTGTATTTGTAAGACCAACAACACCCTTATGTGCATTAAAATGAATTATGTAACAATCCTTATATCTGGTTTCTTTTTTATTTTGAATACTGATGTGCGTGTTAGCTTTGCATATGACTGATGTTTATCAAACTGGGATGTTTGAAGTACATTTTAAAAGTTTATACATCTTTTATTCCACTGCTTATATATTAGAGAAGCCCACACTTTCTTTATACTTTTGTACAGGAAGTTAAAATAGAGATAAAGTAAAGATGGCATTTATGTAGCATTTATGTCCGCAAAAAACAGCACTTTACCGTAGTATTATACTCCCCTGACCAATAAGAAAACAGAACACTCAGAGCAATACTTTGCAGCCTGTTTAGACTTAGCAGGAACATGATGTGTCATTTATACAAGACCAAAGCTGTCTTAACGGTCTGTTATTCAATCACAACTGAGTTCTTTTTCTTCTTCTTCAGATATTCCGACAGACTCAGTCGACCATTAGTTCTTTTGTTTTCTGCAAATGAAGTAAGAATTTCCCAGTAGATTTAATGAAGTCAGTCTTCATAACTCTGCCCAAGCCACCAGGGGCTACAGAATGTGAACTTCACAGAACAATAAGTCTCATGAGCCATATGACAAAAATACTACTGCGAGTA
>JAOWAY010209811.1:0-10081 GCA_028565895.1 Goniobranchus geometricus | reverse complement strand
GTTTCGTACCAAAAGCGGCCACATAGACGAAACGGCCAGATAGCCGGCGGACACATAGCCGATCACTACTGTATATATATGCCCTAGACAGTCACTTCTAATTTATGTCAAGGGTTTACTATTACTGCTAACAAACAAAAGAGAAGGGTGTTTTGTTTCTTCTACCCTCTTTTATAATATATCCCAGATGGTATGTGTCTATTTTCAGAATTTGGCGTTTTCTGGTTCGTTACTCTTGATGTTATCCAAAATTCGTGAAAAGATTGTTGCCTCTAGAATGAAACAGCATTTACTTCACAGCAACATGCTTAGTTCATTTCAATCTGCTTACAGGATGTTTCACAGCCTTTCTTAGTAATTGAATCCAGGGTCTACAACAAATTGTTGATTACAACTACAACTGGAAGCTTGAAAAAAGCCATCTCGCCACAACGTTCTGGCCTCTCAAGTGTCCTGCATAACATTTCAGTTGTTACAACATTTAACGGTGAGCACATGAATTTGACAGGTATATATAATAATAAAACTGAAGGAAATCCTGCACTTGATCACAATAAGGGCATTCACTCACCTCCCCACCTTTTCCCTCTGCCCTTTCACCCCACTCACCCCTACCCATCCTCTTGCTTGTGCTATGCCGCATGCTGTTTTTTAATTGACTCTCAGCAATAAATCAGCCATGTCAAATAAACTGTAATCGACTCCTGTCCCACCCTTCTTTTCACACAGGGTTGGCCCTGGAGTTCTTTTTTTTTTAAAGATTTTTAATTTTTTACCTACTGCTGTATTCATTTTTATAAAAGAACGAAACATGACAAAATGAGGCCATTTATAACACTTATAGTTATAGATGTAAATGGGTAATTAAGAATTAATACAAAGTATGATTTTATGATAGACGGAAGCCAACAAATAAAGACCAGTCAAAGTTTGCAGAGCCTGAGCTGTGCTATTACTATTACCCAGCGTTAACCAAGGGCTTGGGCCTATCAAACACAAGTTGAAAGCACTACACCTACATTATCTACGCTCATTTAAACAGGTCATCTCTGACTTGTCAAATCCTATACCACGTTGATTGGGAGACCTCGCTTCCCATCTTTTCCTGTGTCCAGATAAATATGACAAAGCCCTTAGTCTCCAGGTGCAATCATGCTCACGTGCACACACATGCATACACACACATACATAAACATAGACACATAGGCGCTGTAATAAGATTTCAAATGCCAGCATTTTCTCAAATTCTAGATTGTGTAGACATTATTTACACAGACCTAATTTATTATTTTATTAGAGCCAAGGGCTTGGACTTGGATTGGGGCCTCTTTAGGCCGGATTGACCTGTAAGAGTAAGCTTGCGTGCTTGAGTTGGGAGCATGTGACGTATTAAACTGCATTTTCCACCGTAAATTTAATGTCACTTTGCACTTCAGCTCATGTCGACATTAAGAGAAAAGAGATGGAAATCATGTCAACTTATTGGATTTCTAATACTGTTTAGAGAAAAGGTTGGGAATTCCAAATCAAATGGACCCAAGACAAAAGTCAAGATATTAAGATCTGGGTCTTTCTGTTATGCAAGCTTATTGATATGTAGCCCAGATCTCTTTCTAGATTTTCTAGAGGAGAGGCATAGACTACTACTCAAGGATGTTAAAAATTTTCCACTGGATCACTGACTAGGTCACGTGACCCATGCTCACTCAGCGTGTTGACTTTCTCACCACATGAGGTCGAAATAGGCCTGGTATTCCCAGTCACACTTTGTGAACTGTTGAAAGTTAAATTGAGAATTTTTATTGTTTATCCTTTTTTAACCATGGTGTATGCTTGTGGTGTTGTCAGTTGTACCAAAAGAAGGTATCCAGTTACTGATCACAATCTCCACAGGTAACAGGGAATGCTTTACTGCATGATTTTATATTATTTAATGTGGTTTTTGGTTCCTTTTCCATGTTTTTTTACGCGGTTTGTGCTGTCAAAGGAGACCCCAGGAGGAAAAGTATGGACTCCTTTGTGAAGCTCACGCATCTGTAGTGACTATTTTGTTGTCGATAATTATGAAGTGGATACTAAGAGGAAAGTTCTTCGGAAGTCAGCCATGCCTTCAGTGGTCCCTTTATCCCGATCCATAAGCAACGAAAATGTAAGGGTCGAGACCCACTCAAAAAAAGACAAGCATAGAAGGAGGAAAAACCTGCCACCACTTCAACCACGTGAAAACAAGCGAGACTCGAGGATCACTCCTATTGCTCTTTTCAATGGCTGGGGATCTGGAGTAGATGAAGGAGGAGTCAAACAAAGCCAAGGAAATGCATAGAGAAAAGAATGCCACCATCTACAAGAGTCTTAAACAAAAGTTACACAGGATAGAAATCAAGATTAACATTTTCATTGCCAGCCTCTCATAGTGAAATAAACCCTTCGCTGCCAAGGGTTCTGCTTGAAATAGGACGAAATGATTGTTTTCAGATAAAAAATTCCCACTTCCATACTTTTGAACATAGATGCATAAAATTTTCAGGATTGCTTTGTGCTGTTTGAAAGTTTTATATCATAAGGACAGAGCTGTCAGATGGCAATACATATTTGACCTCAACAAAGTCCAGCAAGAAGACAACTTGATACTTGCCAACAAGTTAAGAGGAAAGCACATCCATTATGAAAAAAACAAAATTAATTTGACAAACTTTATCATCTTCTGTTGCATCTGCAATTGATTTTCTTCGTGATGACATCAAGTTTCAACAGTTTGTAGAAAGCCAATCTCAAAGTGAGTTCATCAGGAATTTGATATGGCGTTTGCCTTCTGTAACTCATCTAGTCCCTTTGGTCAAGGATTCAAGAGTCCACTTAGAAACAGTAACTTTACCATAACAGTTAACCAACTATATATCGTGTCTCAAAGATGACATGGGGAAATTACTGATTAAAGGAAAAAGGAAAACAGGATTTCATGGATTTTTATGTGCATTAAAGTCAACCTTATGTATTTCTAAAAGCCTTCTTGAACGTTTTCACTTTTCATACTTTTATACTCATTGTTTGTCGCAAGGTCATCTGGAAAACCTTTTTTAGCAGAATTTGTCGGCCTGGTGGATGGAACTCCAGTGCAAGTTCTGTCTTCACAGTTTGTTGTTGAAAAATGGAGTCCTCCCATCAGTCAGCAAACTGCATCGAACTCTATCGATGATGGCTCTTCTAGTGATTGTGATGATAACACACTTCAATTTGCTTTAGATCTACCATCGAACAGTAGTGTAGGGTCGGGCAACTTCGACGCCTTTATTTCTCTCTTATGAGATCCCCGCCCTGACTCGACAGAGACCACTCAGAAGTCACATACTAAACATAGGGCAGAGATTGACCAATCAGAGAGCATGTTTCTGATTTAGTTTTTTGTTGTAGGCTTCGTATTTCATTGGTTTTGATAATATTCCATAGCCATGTAAAATGTAATGTCTGCAAATTTGCCAGGGTGTCAGTGAATTTTGCCAGCCCTATCAGGCACCCTTTTTATATGCTTTGAATCATTAGAGAATGCTGTCTCTCAGGCCTAGGCCTGTCTTTTCTTAGTGTGTTTTTGTTTTAGGGCTTATGAGATTGTTTTCCATACTAATAGGTTACAGTAATTAGTAGATATATGGTAATACGTCAAAAACAACTTTTTCCATAGTTCAATCAAGATAACAATTACAATATCCATAAAAGAAATATCTTGAATTATTGACAGTAACACATTCAGATCTAGAGCTTTAGCGCTAAATCCGCTTTGTGCCCCAAGCATTGTACAAGAGCTCCCCGACAAGCCTTTTCCAACCAAATACCTCTTCAACTCCACTTGCAGTATACAAAGATGCAGCCATTTTACAGGTGCACTTGCTCTAGCACAATGACAAGATCCTCCTCTGCCCATGATCAGGTACTCAATAACACTTGTGGGGTGAGGAAATGTGTGTAAATAGTCTATCCCATGGAATTAAAAACACCATTGTGTGGCCTGGTTTTGAATCAGAATTTTGAGATTACAATTCAAATGCCTCGATTCCACAGCCAGCCTTCCACAAAATGCTCTTGATCAGACAGAGCAAAAATTTTTAATTTATTACACTGTATTACCGTGAACCATCTTAGCATATATTACTTCATTGAAGCTTAGTATAGCTCAGCATTTATTTTGAATTTATTTAAATTGCATGCTTTCTTTATGATTTTTTGAACTTTGTTTTTTCCCCTGTAGATATTAGTTTTTGTGACCTGACAACTTAGCTATGCCTAACAACAAACAATTGAAGCTGTTCACAGATGCTTTAGAAGAAGAAAACTGTTCACAGATGCTTTAGAAGAAGAAAACTGCTCCATGTTAAGCTACTGTAACAATGACCATATCTCACATACTTTTTTATTTAATAGGATTTTAAAAGTTTCCTTTGCTATTTGTCATTCTTAAAAATGCTATTTATTTGATACGATAACATTTTGGGCCACTAATCAGCTACCTAATCTGAGTTGCAAAACATATCCGCAGAAGAAGGATAGGTTTGATTGATTGTAAGAATAATAAGATGGAAATATTCGTGGAAGGTTTCTTATACATACATCATTAATTATATATTACCTTTTCTTCATCTTCTTCCTTTCAGATCAGTGAGCATTTATCAGTATAACCAGCATAAGATTGTTGATGCCATCATGAGTTTCCAATGGAATCATTCTGGGCCAGGCAGGCAAGTTGGAAACCAAACTCAGCCAATGTCACAATGGTCAAACCAAGATCAGTATAATCAAGGACATCAGTACAGCATGCATGAGTCAAGTACAGCATCTGGTGACTGGACCACCGGAGTTCCCTATCACCAGTGGTGTTCACCTACACCTACATCACAAGAGCAAATGAATTGGGCCTGTACACCATACTCTTCCAATCAGTATAATCAATCAATGCCAAACAATTTTACCTCAAATGTTTATCCTAGATACTCTCACAACAAGTCCAATTTTGGAGATAATTTTACTGGGCTTTATGATGACCCAGAGAGGAATAATGTCTTTGAATATCCAATGACAAATTCTTTCATGTCAGGACAAGGAAATGATAATTACACAATGTCTCAAAATAGCTTTGTTAATAGTTGTCAGGAACCTGCTAAATTGAGCAGAAGTAATAATACAAATGACAACTTTTTGTACTGGAATCAGAACAGAAGTGAAAGTGAAACCATGAGTTACATGTCTCACCCTTTATTTAGCTCTCATTCTAGTGACAACATCACATCTTCAACTAATGTATCAATAAAAGCAGACATTGAATCCAACCACATGCAAGAGGAGTTGATGCATACCTTTGAAGAGAAATCAGATATGACACAGTATAAGTATGTTTCAAAGCCTGATTTGACAAATCAAAGGTTTTCAAATTCCCCACCATCTGATTATTTCATTGGTATGACATCACATGACATCATGCCCTCTAATGTGTCACCTATTCATGATGATCGAAATACTGAGAAATTTTATAATTCTGGCTCAATCACTGGTGACCACTCAATGTGTAGTCAGGTCACTTCTAAAGGAGCTTTTGGATTTTGTAACAATCTACAGAATGGGACGGGAATGACAAGATTTTTAAAGAGGAAAGCACCCACGCCCACAACATCTTATGATAACTTTTTATGTGAAGAGACTCTCAATCACAAATCAGCCGATTTTAAGAAAGTGAAACAAATTCCTGAACAGAGGGATTTTGGTAAGCCTTATAAAGAAGTGATTCAGATGAGTAGGCGAAACTTTGGGAGGAAAGCACCTCAGTCTGATAATATTGAAGGAAAATTGCAATGGGAAGCCATGGGACACAATGTGCCATCATATATTGACTTCACAAGACAGGCAGATGAATACATACCAACAGGCAAAGAGAAATATATTACACCATGGAAAGAGGAATGTGATCCTTCAGTGAAGAACCAGTCTATGAAAGCATCTCAGCAAAATCTCTTTAAATTGAAAACCCAGTCACCACAGAATTTTGTTGATGCCAAATCAGAAAGCAGTACTCGCAAGACAAAAAAAGTTGAAGAGCAGACAGATTCAACAAATGTTCCGTGTAAGAATAATCCTGCAAAGAAAGTTAGAAGGGCAGTATTAAAATATCTTCTGAAACAGTCCAGCCATATTGAGAAATGTTTTGGTGAACTGAGACATGTGAAGAAGATGCTCAAGGATAACCCAGCTGATAAAGGAGTGATCAAAATCTTAAGCAAGGTGGAAATGCAAATAAATCAATCCAGACTTTCCTTAAAGGAGAAGAAGAAAGTGTGTGCAAACAGCAATATAAGACTTCGAAGTCTCACCATTAAATCAACTGGGACCAACATACTACAGACACTTGAAAGTGATATGTATCATCTGCGAAGGTTTTACACAGCTCTTAGTCACATTGCACGTCATTTAGGAACAATAGAAAAACCATCACAGGGATCCCAAAATCCATCTGTGACATCTAGAGAAGAATGTTCTCACAATCCATCACATTTGCATTTCTTAGATGAACAAAGTAAGAGGGATGTCAGCCCCAAGGATCATGAACGTATTCACAACATAAGGGAAAGATATTTGAATGGACCCCCACTAAAATCAGCCCGATTCATGTACTTGGAGAGGAGATATTGGGACAGATTAATGGAGATGTCATATCTAATAAGATCTAAAATTCTGGCTCTGAGACAAGCAGAACGCGCTTATAAAAATGGAAAACAGGAATCTTTGACTGAATTAAAAACTATGATTGAGACACCCCATGGAAGTTTAAAAAAAGATTACAAACTACTAATCCACTGGAAGAAAAGGTACAATTTTTCTCGTCACATTCCATCATACATTCTAGAGAGATATCCAGAACCGGAGAGACGATCCAGGGATAAAATCACGCTCAAGAGTGTGCGAAAGAATCTGGCAAGTTTTATGTCACTCTGCTACTCAACAAATGTTTTGATCAGGAGCAGCAAGATTAACCCAAGTGATCAGAATGATAAACTTTCAGAGGAAGCAAAATTCTGGCAAAGATTGGTTATTCTTCACCAGAAAATGCAAGTGTATCATTCAGAGCTGTCAAAACTTCTACTAGCTTTGACAGCCAATCACCAAGATAAGAAAAGTCTTGATTCACTTATGAAAGTAGAAGCAAGGGTCAAAGAAATAGACAGTGACATGAAAAAAGAGGAAATATGTAAACAGAAGAATGGATTTAGCGATTTAATGCCAGATAATGCTGAAATTCAGAAACTCAAACTCAATTGCTCTGGGTGCAAAAACTTTCTTGTGCTAAGGGATTCTTTACAGAATGTAAAGACCAGGCTTTCAGATGTACAATCTCTCCAAACTGTTACATCCACAAATACAGATCTCGCTCATGCTCTCACAAGCTGTTTGAATGATACTCAAAATCCACAGCTTGGAGGCACATCAGTTCAAGATATGTCAGATGAATTGCCATCAGATCTAGCTCAACTCCTAGGTGATGGACCCAGTGGATGGATCTGATATTTTGTGAAATGTAAATTTGAAACTTACCAGTATATAGTATGGGTATATATTTGCTGTTGATGTTCTTGCTCATTTTTATCTGGGGTTGTTCCCTTGTCCCTTTATGTGTGATGCCTCAAGCTAGGCCATATTAGAAGATATTCAAAGGGATTTTTTTCCTCTAAAATGGGGTCAGGGATACCACTCCCAATTTTGCTGTTGGTCTTTGGGACACTTTTTATTCATCAATTATTTACATTGCCCCGTTTGCCTTTATGAAATTATACCAGATTGTCTGCTACCACCCACTCTTGATTCCATAATACCTGACATTATTTGTACCTTTTTAACATATTATACCCAATGCTCATTGCTATGGAACTCATTTAGATCTAAAGATAGTAAAATAACTTTCATTTCCTGTTAGATTTTCTGGCCCTTTAGGAAATTGCATAGGTTGTGGCCACTTATCATGGATTCTATCTATGATAGTTGTAAATGCTAAAAAAAAATAATGATAAAGGATGATACATTCTTTTGGACAATTGTATTAGGTACTCCAAACTGATTTCTCAAATTCATTATACCTACCTTAGCAAGTTGGACATATCCTATTAGAACTTTGAAAACAATTACAGTGGAGTCCGCTTAGGATAAACTGGTTAGGGAATGATCGAGCAGTTTATCTTAACCAAGGTTTATCCTAACCATTTGAAGCAGAATTAAGCATAAAATATGGGGAATAACCGTGCATGAAGAATTCAGTGTATTACCAGGCCTACAGTGTAGTACGTGGTCTGAGTTCTTTGTCCACATGTTCGGATACGGGTAGATGACCGCGTTATTTGTTATGCCCTAAAGAGTAATTCTTTGGTGCAAATGTGTTCACATAATTGTTTAACTCACACCGATGGATACACCAAGTTTATCTTAAGCGGAATGAGGGCACCGGTGTTTATATAAATCGCAAGATAGATAGTAAAGATAAAGAAGGAAAAGGTTGGGTCTCGTGAAAAAGTTTATATAAACAGAGAATTTATCTTAAGCCAGGTTTATTTTAAGCGGACTCCACTGTATATTAGGTAGGCCTACTTAAAATTGATTTTTCAAATTCATTATACCATAGCAAGTTGGAAATATCCTGTTAAAACTTTGAAAAGTGAACACTTTGGTACAACATTTTCCCAGTGGCGTAAATTTTAAGTAAGTTATGAATTTTTAAAATATTAAAATTTTTGGTACTTCATGCAATGTGTCAAAATTCCATGTTCAATTTGACATAACAAAACACAGACAACAGCTATAACAATGAAACTTGGTGAGAAAATAGTCTGGAAGGCATTGATACAGCTCAATTTTTTTTAATCAAGCTCAATCAAAAACAAGTCATGTTGACATGGGTAAAAAAAATGGTTTACCAGGCATTTTGTGGAAATTCAGGGGGAGGTAAAAATATGAAAATTTTGTCGAGTTTGAATGGGCATAGCATGCCTCTAGAAAGGCCCACATTAAAAAGTGAGGTATTAAATGAAAAATTAAATCACGCTCTTTTTAATTATGTACAATTTGAATGGCAATATGGCATAAAAATACATATTGAGAGGTTATATAGTTGGCAACATTTAAGGAAAGATAAATTAAACAATAACTGAAAGGTATTAAAACACTGTAGATCAACTATCATCAGCACAATGTGAGATGTAATGGAGCACTATGTAATATTAATCCGATGAAAATGGTTTAAACTGCATATCACCATGAATCATCAACAGTTTTCTTTATTCCTACTGAAGTGTTTTAATGGCATGAAACTGGTTGGAGAGCCCCTCTGCAGTGATACAACTATAACACCCCTTAAAAGAAAAAGAGAGCTTTTTTGACTACAATTAGAAACATTTCTATTGATTTTAAAGTTAGGAACCCATGTCAATGTGGATTGATTTCACTTTTTTGAGTTTTCTTCTGTTGAGATCTCATGCCTGGTTTCCACTGTCTGCCTTTCTTTGAGGGAGATATAAAGCAAGGAGGTTACATTAGATCTATACCTTTCACTGACAAGAGATAGGCAGGGGATTTGTCTGCCTGCATTGCTGATTGGTATGATCACCTGAAATTCAAAATCAGAAGCCTACATTATGTTATGTTAAAAATTATTGAAAATCTATATATAACATTTACATTATGTTATGATTTATTATAAAGGCACTTGGTAGTAAAATTGAAGTTCTTTAGACATTTGCAAAATAATATGAATATTTAGCCTTTATCGCTAGTATTATCCCTTTTTCACATTCTTAAAAATTCTATCGGCTATTCGTAGTACTACTATAAATAGCGACGGTACTTTCCTTGTCTCCTCGGCTACAGGCTAGCCTATTCGTAGTACTTGTACCACTAAAAATAGTAGTATCCTTAGTACTAGCAAACGGCCTTTCCTGGGTCAGCCTTCTGACTACTGTACAACTACGAAATACAACAAATGACAACAGAAACGGAAAGTAGTAGTAGAAGCAGCAGTAGCAATAACGTGGACCTGTTATATTCCATGTGGCCAACC
>JAOWAY010209700.1:0-10082 GCA_028565895.1 Goniobranchus geometricus | reverse complement strand
GGGATTTTTTTTTCTTTTTTTGTGTTTTGTATTTTTTTTTTCCAGTATTTTTGGTTTGCTTAATTTGCTCTAATTAAGGGAAAAAGTCATGAAAATATTTGCAAAATAAATCTTAAAGAAAGAAAGGGCTGAGTAATTAGAACTAAGAGGACATTATAGAGTAATGATGAACTTCTTTTTTTTTTTCTTTCTTTCTCTCACCCCCTCCCTCCCCCTCGAATTTTCTTTTTCCCTTAAGGGATACCTCTGCCATATCACTGGGATAATAGCTTGACAAATGACAGGTAGCAAAGATCACTAACAAGAAAAGACCAGACAAAAGAAGTTTAAATGAAAACAAGAATAGTGCCAGTGTTGTTCTCTTAACTTACAGGTCCATTGTCAATAGACTCTTAGGAAATGTATGCTAAGAGAATCACACCTACAATAATTCGATTGAGGCATTTTATCTAACTTAATTGATTTACATTACTCTTTTGATATTCAACTTTCATGAAGGCTTTTAATTTGCTATATCTACTTATTCAACCCTTAGTTTAGCAAATTAAATGGATAGGATATTCTATAACATATAAATTAAACTGATGTATATTAAAGCCTCTTAAACCTTCATTTTGAAAAAAAAAACCCACAGGAAATGGGGAGGGAAGTGATTTGAGGCCTACAGTCATAAAGCAGTACAGAGAGTTTCAGTCAGTAGAAAAGCAGTCTACTTGATCATCTGCTTCCCTGCATTTCAGGAAGACATAATTCACAATTCCTTTTGTCCTTTTGCTTTACTCTTTCTACTATTTTAGTTAACTCTTTAGAGAAGACACCTTCTCCTTAAAAGCCTACTGTGGTTTCTACAAGAAAATTTTTTTTGTTCTATCACCATGCATGAATGTCTACAAAAGCCATGCATTTAGGACCAGGGGAGAAACTTGTTTTTTCCTGAACAGCAAATGAACTTTGTGACCTGATAAAATGAATGACATACTGTGACTTATGACGTGTAATAACTCTATTTACAGTCCATTATTCATGAAAGTGCTGTGTCAGGCTCATTCTTTCTACACACTAAATGGCTCCATCCATGCAAGTATTATGAGAGAAATGACCCTGGTCAATAGAAAGTACTCAACGAAATGAAATAATACAAAATTCACAAGCCTAAAGATCTTTCCCTTAAAACATTTAGACGCTGTATGTACAAGTACAAAGGAAGTGTTGATATGTACAAATAACACAAAAATTGAGACAATCGTCTTTGCAATTAAAACTGAGTTGTACTTTGTGGCAAATTTGAAACTGAAGGTGGAATGTAACAGAAATTTTAAATCAATTTCATATTTATATTTATGTGTGTTGTCAAAATGGCGAAAAAAACTATGACAAAAAGGAAACAATTACCATTTAAATGCTTGTCTTTAGTGGAATGGAAATGACAGGAAAGAAAAAAAGTTTTCAACAAGTGATATTTAGTATCACTACTTATCAATTACAATTCATTCAATACCTGATGTGTTTAGATTTTGAAGAAAAATGCCATGAGTGAGGGAACACTTTATGAGTTAAACAAAAAAAACAAAAGAGGTTGATTCTGGTAGGAGAATTGAAACTGAAACTGAAAGAGGCAAAACATTCGGTATTTCACTTTGGATTTGATTTACAATGACATGGGATAGAAGCAATTCTACTGTTTATAGTTTTTTACCTTCAAGTCATGTCATCATCAATCATAAAACAGTCAGCAGTACAATTCAAACATGTTCCTTACCCGAATTCAGGATCTAAGGGCTTAATCTGATGTTGGGTGTTGTTTTTGGTTTTTTGTCTCTTTCACTGTCATTCTGAAAATCTGCTGATTATCAAAATTTGTCTTCTTTTGTCATTTGATCAGAATTTTTTCCTTCAGTGGTTTCTTATTTGGGAGGAGAAGGGTTTGATGGGAGGCCAAATCAAAATAAAATTTTTTGAGAGAGAAACACTTGACATCAAAGTTTTCTCATTTGACATAAAGAGCCTGAGAGTACAACCTCTCTTAACAAAATTTGGCATGCCCTTTAAAAAAAAATTGGGCAGAGTCTTATGCAGGTATGCAGACTAGAGAAAAGTAAACAAACACATTAATTCAAAGAAAGGATAACATCTTATGCAACAGCCTAGATATTATTACATTAACACAAATATATCAAAACTTCCATTACTGTACTTCCATTCTTGTAACATACATAATATGTAGATCTAGATATATTCACATACACTTTTTTTTCTCTTCTTTTTTTTTTTGTGTGTTTTCATGGTTCATCAATATACTGGTTAAAGTAAACGGTTGTCAAAACAACAGAACATATGTATGGGGACACTATAAATGAAACATTAATATTGTTTGACATTCACAAAACAAGAAATTTTGAAACATTTAGCCACTATATTCATATCAGACCTACAACATCAATTTTGACATACTGATGGCTAGTGGGGGTCATCAAAGCTGAGGATATTCACAAAAACCAAAACAAAACCAAAAACAAATCAATGGAGTCACGCATTCAAAGTTTTGATCGCAGTTGATTTGAGAAGACAATTGAAACAGCCTAGGTTCAAAGAAAAGTTGAAACACTCCCGCACAATCTAGACTTTATGAAAGAATTTAGGCTTCTAAAGATAAAAGCCCATTTGTCTAAATCTACAAACAACAAATTTTTCTCCGTAGCCTTGATTTTAAAAAAATCGACTGTGTCCAGATAGATTTATGGTAGTTGAGCATCACTTCAGATGATACTCTAAACTGTGGATTCTGGAGACTGATAATCCGAACTGCTGAACCTAGTTCGAATAATAACACGAGGAAAGAAGGATAAGGAGAAGGGGGGAAGGGGGGGGGGGGAGAGAGAGAGAGAGGAGAGATTTTCACATCAATCAGTCCTATCAATCACTATCAGTGTCTAATCGCCTTATGTATAAAGAAATGACAATGCTTAAATAATGATCGAAACCTGTTGCTCATCTGTGGTTAACATTCAAATTGGGCCCAAAGATTGTCAAAAGTGAGTATATAAATTTTAAGTATAATATCAAACTATTTCGAAACACTCCATCTGTAAGCAAATGACAAAGAACAAGACAAGGAGATATCACCTTGAAAAAAAAAATTTACGAGATGCTATGGATCTGAGAAATAAGCAGTGGATATTGAAAAAGTGAGAAGAATTTTTCATCATGCTAAATCCCTGTTGTAAAAAGAAAATAGTTCGAATAGCACAAAACTAAGCACACACTAAAATAGGACATGCAGAGGGTGTCATTTCCCATTGTGATGCTTTTCATCATGGCTCCATGTTTCTTCTTTGTTGGTGCTTCAATACTTTACAATGTTTCTTCTTTGTTGGTGTTTCAATACATTACAATCTAACTAGACTTGGAGGCCTGATGTGTGACAGATGAAAAAATAAGATTCTTCTGAAAGGCGTGGAAAAAAAAAATGAAAAAGAAAAAAACAACAACTTTATACCCAACAAAATGGCTCGGACTTATGCAAACAGATATGAAGAAGCAATCAAATTTGTGCAGGAAGCCATGCCATGTCATATGGAATGCAACTGTGGTGTGTGGAAATTCGATGCAGGCTGGAGGCAAACATATCTCACATGCTGGATGTTCCTGTCTTGATTTTAAAATGGCGTGAAAACTAAAATAGAATCTGAGAACTCACTGTGGTACTGAAATACAATTAGTGTCTGAATCCTTATAAAGAGCATCTGTGATATGAGATGGTACATCAACACAACTACAGTGAAAGTCCTTACTTGTCCCAGAGGAGGAGAGGAAGATAAGATAGACTTAACAATAAAATAAAACTAAAATAGAGTCCCACAGCCACAGTTAGGCTTACAATACACAAAATCTAAATGGCAGATTACAACTAGGACTTGCAATTGTCTTTTTTAACTTTACTCAAACATTATCATTTACTATGACAATTATACCATAGCCACTCAGCTCCCAAGTAACAAAAATGAGAGGATGATTTGTTTACCCCTTTAACAGAATCCCCATTACAGACTAAACAAAATAACATTCAAAACAACTTCATTGATTAATGTGAGAGCACAATTACATTCACTTGACAACATCTGACCATTTAATACATTTCTGTTAGCACTGAAGACATTTGCTAAGACTATTTCAGGCGCGCATGAAAATCTTTCCTATCATACAGAGAGCACTTCAGGACATTGTAACTTTCTGAATAAGATTCTCAGCTAATGGTGTCTGCAAATTTTAAAAGACAACATTAGCACACTAGCACTGCTTCTTCCCCTGCCAAAAAAAAACAAACAAACCCCCAAGAACCCACAAAAAAGAAAACACAAGAAAAAAAATCTCCGCCCAAAAAGACAAAAAGTAACACTAAGTGATGTAGAAGTTCAAATGAAAAAAAGACAAATCAAAGCGTAATTTTCAATGGGGAAACTCTTTGGAATTTTACTCCCGGTGGTTAAGAAATCATTACATATTTCATAGGCCATGCTGCATGAACAATTAAAAAAAAAACTCAAAAAACAAAGCAAAAAACAAACAAACAAAAAAACAGCACATAAATGTAATTCTGTAAAATTGTACATATAAAATGTAATGAATAATCAATCGAAGAAAAAAAAAAGAGCGAGAGAGAGAGAGACTAGACGGCGAGATAAATTGAGAAAAAAACGCTGGCTTGAATGCAGAGGTCAGTAACAAAACAGGCCAGTACGGTTTCTGTGGCATCACACTGTTGACTGGTGACACAGGCAGGGAAATAGCAAACAAGAAAAGACTTACGCGTATCTTCTGCAGCTCAAAGAAACTTTGTTCATTAAAAATCTGAATCCGAGTCCCTGGAAAGCAGTTAGGTTATGGATAAACTGAATCATTCAATATAAAATTTACACATGACAGCTTCCCATTGTGGAAAGAGACATGAACCTTTACATTGCCACATTCATTTTAAGACAAATGTCACAAAGGTTAACTTTCATTTCCTCCAGTCTAAAGGAAAATTAACTAGCTGAAGAGATATGAAATATCATTTCCACTTTGGATTTTTCGACTGATTTTAATCACAAAGTTGCTAAAAGTTGGTTTACTATGACAACAAGAGTTTTAAGAAAAAGATGACCCTGCCTTGCCTTTCCTAACTTAATATCAAAAGATCAAGGGAGAAAAAAAAGCCTTGATCCCAGGCAATTAATTTTTCTGTTCCCAAAAAATGGATCTAACTGACGATGGTATGTGCCACAATACATTGGAAATAACAAAACAGCTATCAGGTCCCAGGATTGAATTCTAGAAAGTTCAATTTTTGGGCACTTGGGTAGAAGGTGCTCTAAGTCTGATGGGCCTCTGGTGATCCTTATATACATCTATATACATATATGCAGGTACTTGAACATCTCCTTCTGCCTGAAAATTAGTGGAAACGAACGGTCACCAGTTGGTTTTATTTTCATTTTCCTTGGGTTTTTTTGTTTGTTTGGGGTTATTTTACATCTGTTTCTATGTTGATTACAGTCTTAAAACTAAATTCTGCTTTCATGAAAGCTTGCTCAGTCATACTTTATGCCTTCTCCATCTTCCCTGTGACTCGCAATTTTGTTTCTATAGAAATCATTATTGCCGAATCATAAAGTGAAACCAGGCTTTGCAACTTATCCTTTTTGAGGGGCAACAAAAAATTGATCATAAATCAAAATCCAAAATTCAAACCCTTTCAAAATGGGGCAATGTAAGGATTTAACACTCTTTTCTCACTGTTAATTTTTCACATAAAATTACTGACAGTCTTCAGATGAATATTTATTTCAGGGAATGGGCGGGTATAGGAAGGGATGGATGGACTGTACAAATTCATACAGCTGTATAAAACTAACAAGGAATGTAAGGTAATTATGGTAGACATGTAAACTTCTAAAGAATAAATATTACTATATAAATATATAAATTTGTTCATTTTTTTATCAGATAATGTTTGTTTTGTTTTGTTTTTTGTTTGTTTCACTCTTACAAACTATGTACAAGACGAATAAATCTCTTAAGATTTCTCAAATTTATAAATATATAGGAGCCATTTAATAAAATCTTAACGTAACATATAAATCCTTTAAATCCATTAAAAAAAATGTAAGTACATTGATTATAATAAAGTGTCCACTACAGATATGTGTGCGACTTTTGTTGTTCATCAGGCTTAGGGCAGGGAAACAAATTTCTATCTCACTCTCTTTTTCTTAATGTTCATAATGCAAATCAACAATTTCAACAATAATAGAAAGAATAAGATATTAAGTCACAGATAATTTGTTTAGCAGTGTTTCAACATAACGCCAATGAAAAGACATTTCATAACGCCAAAAAAACAGCATTTCACTCGTTAAGTACAAAAAGAAAGAAATCGTACCAGACTACGATTGAGAAAATAGTGTGACAAGGGTAAGACTTAAACTCAGCCGCCAAAAAAATGAACAATATTCTAGAAACCTTTAACATCCTGATCTTATCATTATGTATCCCTCAGTCCTGGTTTGGTTATGACGACTCTAACAAGACAATCCATTCAACAATTTTAACTTTCACTTTCAACTTGGATGAAAGGTGGCAGCATGCTACTTGAGTGACTATTGAATATGATGTCGGTATGGCACTGCAAAACTAGGTCAAGGTGACCTACTGAGTGAGTACTCTTGGTCTGCTGTCATCTGACTGACATATAGATCCAGCTATTCAAATTCAATGCTTTTATCATACAATTCAATGTCTGAACTGAAAGAAATGTCAGATTGTGTGTCAACTGCATCTACCTATTTCTTGTTGATAAAAAGTATCAAACAGTTCTAGATTTTGATCATCCTTAAGAGAACCAATAACATTTGAGTTATTCAGGTTGTGTACAATTGTTTTCATAGAAAATGTGTTGTGAGGGATGGTGGTTATCGGTTAGTACTTACTATTCAATTCCCCTGGAATGAGAGAGCAAACTGACAGGTGTGAATAATTGACAATAAAGATTTAAGTAGGATTGGGTCTGAGCAGAGGTAGCACAGCAGTTCAGGATGTCTGCTATTGCAGTGGTTAGCAAAGGTACAGGATGTTAAAGGTTAATTCATTTAAATACATTGCCTGGCAGAGTGCCAGAGACCAAATACCCAAAGACAGAAAGAATCTGGTGAAAAAGGTTTATAAAACTGCGACCTTTTCATTGACTGCATTCAGAAATCAGGTCCTGGAAAAGACATAGAAATGAAAAAGTATACAAAAGGGAAAAGGTCTGAGATCAAATCACATTAAAAGGGGAGGGGACAGGGAACTGGAAAACTGCAAAATCACAACTCTGATGCCACAATGGAAGATGTAAGAATAAATTTATAGAGGTATTTAGCAAACAACATTGGGAACTTGAAGAGAAGAAGAGAAGGAAATGTAGGGTAGTTTTCTACAAAGTTACTTCTATTCTCAATAAATCTAATCTGAATATCAACAACTTACCCCAAGACACTCTCTAATCATTTTTATTTAGACATATCTATCAAGATAAATGATCAATTTGATAAAAAGTATGGAAATAACAAACTGATATTACTGAAACTCATCATCAGAGTTGAGCAGCGTAGTCTTCTCGTTGAAACGATTTTTCTTAGAGCCACCACCGAGGCTGGAGCCAGAACCCTGGGCCTTTCCATGCTGGGGGTTGCCCTGATGGGACTGAGATGAAGCAGAGCCACCCTGGGCTCCACTCCCGCCCCCAACAGCTCCTGTGGCACCCGTGGGGGAGATGCCAGAATCAGTGGTGTTTGGCCCTCCTCCGTTGGACATATTTGGCCTTTGTTGTTGTTGGTAGTTATGATAGTCAGTGCTCCAAGGGCTATCCTGGTGATCCTCTTCTGATGGCTTCATACCATGCTGTGTGTACTGCTGGTACTGCGGGTGAAAGTTGTGGATGGCATCCTGGAAAGTTTGGGGGTTTTTTTTTTTGTTTTTTTTTTAGAAATGAGAATAAACATCATCATTACTCAATTGCTGTATAGATATGATTTAAATGTGAAGAAGTACTGAAATAAAGTAAAGATACTGAATGTAATATAAATTCAAGACTCAGTGTTGAAAATACTAAATGATATATCTTGTAAGAACTACATATGTCTTCTTCTCCTTCTTCACACATACTGACTGAGAAAGTCAGAGTATTACTGTCAGTGCACATGTTTAGTTAACACTACCTAGTTTTTTTTCTGTGTGTCAGAGTGGTAGATTGAAGGTCATTTTCAAAGTTGTCCAAACTACTGATGCATATGTCAGAGTGTGGTATGTTGTTTCATATTCTGAAGTGTCTGGAAAAAATGGGTGTATAGATGGCTGTTGATTCTGAATATCTTATTGGTGTCTTTTGATTGAGGGATTCTGAATGCAGATGGAGAGACTGTCTTTGAATCTGAATCCAGATATGCCAAGTGCAGATCCTCTAAATAATTTTTCGAACGTTACCCATGTGAAAAATGGGTGTGAATTGATCTGAAAAGTGAAGTATGAAATGCAGAATAGGCAGGCTAGATAGCCTTTCCTATTCTGATCATTGACTAAGAAAAAAAAATACAAAAAATAAATCAATGAAATTTTGATAAGATATGAGACGCAGAAAAAAATAAGAAACAAGGAAGAGTCAAAAATGGGCAAGTGCACAAACAAGAGGAAAATTAATCCTACATTATCAATATTCTGAGTTAGGCTAGATAAATAGACTTGAAGCACATGTTGGGATAAGACAGGAATATGCTACAATACAATCTTGTACAGTATCTCCTAAGAACGAAGCCAAATTTGAAGTCCAGCATGGTTTGATGACCAGTTTTTGCAGGTCAACATATGAATAACAACCTGAATTGTGGTTGTGCCTGCTGATATAGAATATATCTTTAAGGAATGTGTTCAACTTCCACTGCCTCCATGATATTCAGGTGCAAAAGAGTATCTTACAATGGATATGCCTCATAAGGTGTTTCAGTATGTGCTCTTGAGCCAGTAATGAAATGGTTCAGGGATCTATCCTACGAACTTTCCAAACACAAAACATTGTTTGCCAATCAAGGCAATTCTACTGAGCAATGAGTGAAGGCAGAATGACAGACTGGATTCAATGTCCGTGGTGGATCCATTTTTAAAAAACATAAGCCTACAAAACTCCAATATCCACAGAATTTGGAACTCCCTTCAGGCAAAAAAAAACAAAACATGGGAAACAATTTCATTAATCACACAAAGCAGTTTTCCATTTTCCAGTCAAGACTTTGGTGATTGTCAATATCAAATCACTGAATTCAGAAAAAGCCTCTGAAGAAAACAATTTCCCCGGGTCAGTGGAAATTTGAATCCTTATCATGGCTATGCAACAGACTGGTATGGGAAAAAAATGACAGGTCGCCAAATTTGCGGATGAGGGATGCGGCTTATCAATTCATCCTTATCTTCTCATTTTAAAAAAAGTGATAACGAAAGAAGACTGAGACAATAGCATTTTTCATAATATTTATCATTCAAGTCGAATCATTCAGCAAGAGAACAAATAATATATCAGGCACCAAATCACTTAAAGGGAATTCATTTAAAAAATTAAGAGAAAAGTCTAAAGGCTCATTCAGGATCATATCATTGAAAGAAGATATGATGAGCAAGATTTGTGGAATTCAAAGATAAATCATGAAAGGAACAAGAGGGAAGTAATGTGAAGAAACAAGAAGAAAGTCCTATTGTTATTCAGACATCTTGAAGCTCATTATATTTACCATACATAATATGCCAACCCTTTTCACCACTTTGAAATTTTCAATTTAATAATCAGGCTTAGTGCATGATGCATACAAGTTAAAATGTACAAGAAAAGCAATGAATGTTTACTGTACACAGTACATACTCATGTCATCAGTGAAACGAATGTTAATTACAATAATTTTTTTTAAAACCTTAGTGAGTAAGAAAATATTTGGAATAATCTTCTCTCTCTCTCTCTCTCTCTGTCTCTCTCTCTCTCTCTCTCTCTCTCTCTCTCTCTCTCTCTCTCTCTCTCTCTC
>JAOWAY010209589.1:0-10082 GCA_028565895.1 Goniobranchus geometricus | reverse complement strand
CCCCTCCCCCCAAAAAACAGCAACAACAACAAACAAACAAAACAACAACAACAATAATTAAAAAAAAACCAACAAAACAACAACAACAAAAAAACAAAAAAAAAACAAAAAACAAACCAAACCAACAACAAAAACAAAACAAAACAAAACAAAACAAAACAACATAACCTGATCTGCTACATGCATACCAGCAAGTTCTTGTTGTCGCAAATGGCTGGGGAGGTAAAGTTTGCTTCTGGTCGGTATTACGATCAACGTTTTGGTGATCTTCTAGCGTATAAAGACATTATGATTTGTCTTTAACCATAACGATCATTACAATGAATAGGCCTCTACCTCCACTTTTTTGTTGGGATGGAGCTGCTTGCAAAGGGCTGAATTGGCAGATAAGGGGTACAACAACAAGCCACAAAAATGCAATATTTCACCAATCTCAACCAAAAGTGACGATTTTTCCAGAGATTAGAAATCATTTGGGTTTTTCAGTGCTTTAATCAGTATTACAGGTCATATGCGTTTTGATGCGGTCCATGTCTGTTTTTAGAGCCAGGCATGGAATGACTATCATTAGATCTTAAAGATAAGCGAAGGTGGCTAAGGTGATTGGAAGACTTCGAGTCAACCAATGACACCATGGACACCACACTATGAAAGGCGATGTATTCGTGGGTAATGACTTTTACCCTGCTTACTTCACTAGACCCAGGTATGATAGTTAAAGACAGCTTTTTACTGTTCCAGAAAAAGGTATAAGCGCTTAACAGATTACAAATGTTGTTCTAGATATTCCTTGTTGCTGTCAGCCAGTGGGGTAAATTGTTATTGAAAAGTGCATTGAGGTCGGTGACACAGTGGACAGGTTTCATTGTCAGTGCCATATTAACTTAATTTAGGGGCTTAATCGACTCAACTATTGAAGCCCATTCCTCGTCTCCTCGCATGTCTCATTCCATTTATTGTAAATTCACAATATTCAGAAAAGGATTAGAGGCGATATTCATGCCATGCCGTGTTGGATGTCTTTCCGATTAACCTTTCAAGATAATAGTCTAATAATGATATACTTTATCCAGTTATTGAAACATACTCTACATTTCCAATTTTATTTATGTTAATCTACCAGCTGGTACCTTTGTATGTGATGGACATTTTAGGAGATTATCCTGGAATTCCCGGCATCTTCGTCTCTTGTGTGATCAGCGGAAGCTTAAGGTAAATAGTGATGTCATTGATGCTCAAATGTATTACCATAAACAAACGTTGGTGCCGATTTAATTCACGTCTATCGTGATGTTCCTGGTTCAGCTGACAGCATACCATGATGTTTCTACTTTAGTTGACGTTTTACTGCAATGTTCTTATTCTAGCTGACGGTCTGTCTACCGTGACGTTCCTGTTGTAGCTGATGGTCTACAGTCTACCACAATCTTTCGGCTTTAGTTCATTGTCTGCCAAGATGTTTCTGTTTTAATTGACAGACTGTCACGATGGTTTTGTTTTAGCTGACGGTCTGCCATTATGTTTCTGCTTAAGTTGACAATCTACAAGGTTTCGTTTCCGTTAACGACCTGCCGCGATGTTTCTGCTTAAGTTGACAATCTACAAGGTTTTGTCTGCGTTAACGATCAGCCACGATGTTTCTGCTTTCGTTGGTGGTCTACCACGATGTTTTAGTTGATGGTCTATCAAGATGATTGTTTTAGTTGACGGTCTACCACGATATATCTGTTATGGTCGGCGGTTTACAAACATATTTTTAGCTGACAGTCTATCGCATTGTTTCTGCTTTAGTAGATTTCTACCACGGTGTTTCAGTTGACGGTCCACAACGTTTCCGTTTGCGTTAAGGATCTGCCTTGATGTTTCTGCTTTAGTTGACGGTCTACCACGATGTTTCCGTTGAAATTCATGGTTTATCAAGATGTTTTTGTTTTAGCTGACGGTAGGCCTATACATGGCATTCCTTGCGGTCCTTCGCAATGTCTAGGTTTAACTGACGGTCTACTTTGATGATTCTGTTTTAGATGACGGTCTGCAACCACATTTCTCTTTTATTTGTTGTCTACCACCAGGGCAGTCTGGCAAACTTTAATTTAACGGTTAACTTCGTCAACAACATAATCATTTTCCCTTTGCTTTTATACAGATTTAGGTCTGTCGTTGGCCTCATTGAAAATTCTGGCCCTGAAAAGGACTATTACTGTTTCATTAGGTTCAACCGATGATTGTACGAATGACGCATCATGTTTCCTGTCCGGTGTATTATCATAATGTGCCTCAAAATACAAGTGAATGAAGCGTTGTAATTTTCACTCTCTTTTCATACATTTTCATGGTTGGGTCTGAGCAACTGAAAAAAATTCAACTCAATAGAATTATTATGGCCTTTGAATTGGGTTTGGGTACATTCTTCGCCTGTATTTGGCCCTACTTTTCATTATTGGCCCCGCCTTTGAGCTTAAGACATAAGGCGCATAACCATTGATGTCCTGTTCAATTATCACAGCAAACTTAGGTAGTCCATGCTTAATTAAGTAGCTGCGACTCATGTAAACTAAAGTGGCACCCAAACACCTATCTCTTATGTAGCATTCAATGAGTAGCACCAATTTTGATAAAGAGATCAAATGTCTTGATGATCTTCAATGCTTATGATCAAGATAAGTTAAAAGGTTGAAGAACTAACGTTGCATAGTCTTCATTGAAAAAAAAAAACTTGTTCAGCTTTTAAAATGAATGTACCCTATATCTTAACAAGATGCACATTGTTTCTCCTCCAGTTCCCTTTCTTCTGGTTTGAACGCCTTGTCGGCGGTGACGTTAAGAGACATCCTGCAACAATCAAAATGTTTACCCACCCTCAATGAATTCAAATCTACCATCTTATCGAAAAGCCTCGGTATGTGTGCACTGTTCATAGACCATTGCTGATATTGTTGTGGATAATAAATTGCAGAATTGAAATTTTTATTTTTCAAATTTGAATTTAACACTGCAAGATATTTCTTGAATAATGTATACATTAAAGGAAACTATAGAGGTATCTTGAGAGATATTGCTTAAACGATAATGATTTAACCTCTGCCATCCACAGTTTTTTTCTATGGCATCGTAGCAATTGCTCTGGCTTATGTTGTATCCAACTTGGGCTCAATCTTACAAGTGAGAACATTATGTAATAATTTATATGGTGCCTATTTAATGTATTTTAAGTTTATAATTCCTACATAAATTGGCTTCTGTGTGACTTTTTCATCTGGTAAGTGAGACCCACTGTTATATAGTGAAGAGAACAAATCCTTCAGTCTAATGGTCAATCATGCTCACCCTCAATCATTCAGGAGCATAGAGAAATAAATGAGAGTTATTGCTACAAGGTATCTGTTAGAATTTGCTACTTTTAGATTTCAGGGTAAAGTGAGGATAAACGAAGGTTGTTTGAATATTTCAGGCTGTGTATATTGTATTTGGAATACTGAATGGTCCTCTTCTTGGTGTGTTCACTTTGGGAATGTTTTTTCCATGGGCAAATAAACATGTGAGTAAAAACCTAAACTCATTTGGAGGAATTTGGTATGCTTGACAATATGAAGCTGGTCTAATATTTTCTACGTGAATGATATTAAAAAATAATAGTGTAATAAAATTCATTTAAGTTTGCTGCTCAAGTTGAAATAAATTTAAAAACTAATAGTGGGTTTCCTTATCGTGAATAGATTGAGCAATTCTTGAGCAACAGATCTTAATCATCCATGTTAATTGATTTTCTCTAAGTCAGGGATCTTAATTTTCCTGCTTCATTAAGCACAGAAAAATAACTTTTCTGAAAATGAAAGCAGATAATCAAATATTCTGTGAGGATGAGAAAGTACAGCAGAATCATGAGCTTTCTAATTTAATGTAGATCAGACACCCTTCAATTTGGCCTCAGGTAGGCGCCTACTTGTCTCTGTGGTAAAGACAGCTTTATGAAAGGCATAAGATGATTGACCACATGACATAGATGACAAGAACATTTGTTTGCTGTATTATCTTATACTTTTGTAAAAATTGCTATAACAATAGCGAGGAAAAAAACATTGAAATATTTTTGAAATGATGAAGTGTCCTTTTTTCACTTTCCAGGGGGCATTTTTTGGCATGATGTTCTCCCTAGGGTTCTTGTTGTGGATAGGCATTGCTGCTTTTGTATACAAGGACGAAATTGGTACCCCTCCCAGTCCTACTTTAGCAACGCTTTGCAATTTTACTGCCAGACCAACCACTGCCACTGCAGTGAAACCAAACATTACCTCCACAGACAATGATGTGTAAGTTTATTATAATTATATAAAAGTAAAATAAATCTGTTTTTGCTCAATAAACCTGTGGAGTGTGTCATGATTATATTGAAATTATTGGCAGGTTTTGTATATATTTATAAGCATTAATAGCTTCCCAGTTGAGGAAGTTATGTCTTCCTCTGAGCCCCAAGGAGCTTTATGGTAATCAATCATATCCTCAGAATTCCTGCCTTTTAGGGTATGCTCTGCTTTTTTCCCAAATGGCCTTTCTAAAGAGGATGATTTTATATTTAAACTGTCACATGAATCCAAAACATGCGGTGGTATTTGGCTTCATCAATCATGTCAAAGGTGCTTACCCAATGATCATATGATATTCTACTTGATGAGGAGAAACATTTTTCCAATAGTATATCAGTTGTGAAAGTTACCTGCTGAAATCACAATTTCAGACCTCTTCTTTACAGTTTGATTGTTAACAAGGTACTGTAAATAGGCATAATAAAAACACCAATAAGCAGCATGTCTTTGAAAGCAAAACTAATAAAAGTATAAAGGTTAAGAATGATCATTTTTGGAATAAATGTCTGCTGGAGTGAACATAAACAAAACTGCAATCGACTTTTGAATTTGTGACATTAGAATTGATGTTAAACATGGATAATTTATAACTGAAAGAGAATCACTTCCAATGGTATCAAATATGATAAGGTGTTCCTGTGACAACAACTTGTTATAAAAGTATCTAACCAAAACTATTTGAACAAACTTTCTGCGTGGCTTTCTCATTTAATATTCATAAGAAACATGCAAGGAGCTTTATCTCACAGCATTGTATTGAAAATCTCTACTTTTCTTCTTACATACTAAAACAGGGGAATTTTTACAGATTTGTACCGCATGTCTTACATGTATTATACAGCTCTTGGTATGATTTTGGTGCAGGGAGTCGGCATGCTCGTCAGTGTGCTAACAGGTAAATATATTATTTCAAATGAAGATACTGAATGCACCACTTCTCTAAGGTGCCAAAATAACCTAAATAATACTGGTAGATTTACTGCACTGACATAACAGACAGCGCTCGCCTAGACAGATAAACCAGTTAATTACTGATTGTGTCATACCAGTACCACTCATGATGCAATATTGCAAAGATCTTAAGGTATTGTAAGCTACAATGTATTGCAGTAAGTTAAAACATATATCTGTAGATTTAACAAAACTGTTCTCAGATTTGTCATGCTGGAAACAATCACTGATACTTGCAAAACTGTGTACCTAAATTATTTGATGTAATATTTGAATCTTCATCTTTCAGCTTTACTCATATAAATCAACTTCTTGTTATCTTGAATCCAATTATTATAAATATAAATTCAAATAATGAGGTTGAAGTTGTAACATATAATTACTGAAATTCCAAAATATGAAAAAGAAAAAGAAAGATTAAATTACATTATACTTGCTATCATAAATGTCCAACACTAGGTGCAAATAATAATGTTTGTGTTCAACCAGAGTGGTGAAATTGCACCCATTATATACTCATCTTTTAGTGTCAATTTTGCAGTTGAAAAATTTATCATAATTCTCAGATTAATATTTCAAGTATGCAATGTGAGAGAGGAGAGGAAAGAGAGATTAGATATGACATGTATCAGTTTATTGTAACCACATCCCATTATAAACTGCTCTCCATTTTGGCCTGTTTCATTTATCTGATTAATGTTAAAAATGTTCTTGTTCTACAAAATATTTAATGGGGACTGTAGAAAACTTACTCATTGAAATCAATTCACATTTGAATTGGCTTTTTGTGGTGGGACAAGAATATCATTAGAATTCATAAGTTTTTTTTCTTCTTTTACTCCAAGGCCTGACTAAGCCGAAAACACTTGACCCTCGATTGATTTGCCCCTTAGTGGATGAAATGCTGCCCTGCCTGCCAGAAAAGTTCCGAAAGCCATTCAGATTTGGAATTGTTCATGAAGGGGTAAGTAGACCATATAATGTTGGCCTGGTGTCAATTTTATGGAAAATGTGTTTCTTTTAATCCTCTACTTAAGGAGGTGAATGTTCACTCTGCCCAGAATTAAACTGGGCATCACCCTCTTGGGAATTAATTCTTCTGCATACTGTATCTTGTCTGAAAGAAATTCAATTGATGGAACAGAAAGGTGAGATGAGTGAAAACGCAATGGATCCCCCAAGACCTAGATAAAACCATTTCAATTTCAGGTTTTTACCTATAAATGTTCAAGCTTTTTATCCTCTTCTCACAGGCATACGTCAAAGGCTATAATTTCTTTGAAAAATTAATAAATGTTAATTTATTTCTTTGATAAGATATATACATATATTTTTAAAAAATTTATAAATGCAATTTTCATTGTTTCTTCTACCATTTGCCACCTCAGAAATATGATAACACCAGGAATATGGAATTTGCTGACAAATCTACAGATTCAAAAAGACCAGCTCCTGCAAGTAATGGAGTTTCAATTCACAACCTCATCAATGAAACAGGCAAAGATAATTTGGCATTTAAAAATGATGAAAATGCCATTACGAGAACACGTTTGTAAAAATGTTTGTTTAATTTCATCTCATATTTTATAGGAAAACTTCCAGTTATACAAATTCAGGATGTCCATGATTTGTATATATTTTACACTATATGGAAAGACCCTAATTGTTATTGAGTTTTTGAAACCAAGTACATGAAGCAGCTGTAATTTGGAAGTGGGTTTAACTTTGTGCCTTCTTTTTAGCTCAGCTTGCTTGGACAAAGTTCTTTTCTGCAGATCACCAGTTTTGAAGGCATAATTCTTTGGTCATAGTTTATAATTTTTATGGTTATGGCCTTAAGTAGAGCACCAGCATTGTTGGTGGATTCAAAGAGGCACAGGTTTTCAAAATGGTCGACCTGTCCAACCCTTTTACTACATTTTGCACCGGAAAAGAGAGTCAATTAGCAAACATGCAGGTTGGCACTAAAAATATCGGTATCCATAAATCCACCTACATGCTGAGGGACTTATAAAAGAAAAGAAGGTACATCGGAATACTCTCTCCATATTTGCCAACTGTCAAGAGTTCTTTTACATGTATGTGCAACTGATTTTTGTTCTCCATCATTTGACTATCTGGCCAGACTAAGCACTATCAACAATTGACATTCTCTGGTGCAATAAATTTCAATAAATAACTTTGTTTCTCGCAAAGAAAATGTGTAACGCTTACCAATCTGTTTTCATTTTCTTTATATGGATATATTTATATAATGTATATATATAAATATATATATATATATGTATGTATCTCTCTCTCACTCTCTCTCTCTCTCGCTTCCACTGAGTTCACTGCTGGTCCAGTCAGTCTACCTGCTGTAAGTCAATCTGTAAGTCAATCTGCTCAGGCATGACAAGAGTTTCTTGTGGGTTTAGTACAAAAAGGGAGCATAAGCAACTGTTCAAGTGTGAATCCTGGGTTCCCCATGAAGCAAATTAAAAAAATGAAAAAGACAGCTCAGACCCAGGTGAAAGACTGCAAGAATGCACAGTGAGATGACAGTTCCGGCTTTTGATGTTGCTTGCCCAGTTTTTGTGGTGTTTCTTGAAAGGTTTCCATCATATTTTGTCTTCAATTACGATTTTCTCAAAATATTGTTTTTCATACTTTAATGTGGATCTACTTTTTTGTTTCTGAAGATATCCTCATGAAATTTTGTGGAAATCATGTTTCGATCAAAATGCAAAAATGATCAGAACTTATAGATATGTACGTATTATGCAAAAATGCTCTTGAAAAAACTGAATTTTTAGTACAATTTTTTAATACTTTAAAGAGAAAGTTCATACTAATGATATTTCCACATTAAACCAAAAATCCTTTCGATTATTTTTAGATATCGTATAAAATTAAAGAACAAGTGTACAAAATTTGAAAGGAATGCACAAAAAAAAATGGAAGCCTATCGTATTTGAATTTATGAGTAATTTTGTGATAATCGAGGCGCAGGGAAAAAAAAATCTACATATTTCAAATCAGCACTCCATGCACATCACATCTGCGTATGAATCAAATTGATTTAATTCAAAGGGAAAACTTTTCTTTTTTGTGCGTCAACATTATTCGATGTAGTATGATTGTTACTACGCCCCCCCACACACACATGCATTGATAATTGTAATTTACTCTCCTTGATCCTTTCTCTGTTGATTCTTATAGAGGAAAATGTTTCCTTCTGTAATGTTCACAGTATTGGATAGTTGCCTGAGTATTGCATGTTTTTGTCTTGAATGTCATTATCAAGACTAGACTTTGAATCACAATTACAACAGCCAGCAGCGCATAATATGAACGCCACTGTCGTACTCTGGCTTTTGCTGGTCTAGACGGGCCCCAATTAAAAACCTGGCAGAAAAATCTCGCTCGTAGCTATCAATAACAGCAGCAACACTGTATGTAAAATGCTGCCGGTCATGCTTCTCTGCATCGGATCCATAGACTAGAAAAAAGCATTCGACTCAGTGGATCACAAGGCCATATTTAACGCATTAAGATCAATAAAGGGTACATGAGACATACGTCGGTATTATTCAAATTATACACATAATATACCATCAACAAAATGTACTTTGACAAATCGACATCAGAGTCAATACCCATGCAAAGAAGATTAGACAAGGATACCTTATTTCACCAAACCTGTTCACTGCAGCCATCCAAGAATTATTCAGAAGGATCAACCTTGAGATGAAGGGTATAGATGTAGATGTTGAGAAACTTGCAGATCTGAGATTTGTAGAAGATGTGAGTCTGATGACAGAAACAATCCATGACATGGAAGTTCAACTCAAATTAGTTAGTGCATAAAGTTCGATGATTGAACTCAAAATGCACAAAGACAAAAAAAAATTCATGGTTGATATAAATGCAGCCGACCAAATCCATATCGATGACATTGAAATCGAGATTACCACACCGAAAACGAAATCAACACCAGAATCAAAAGCGACTAGAACACATTTAGACGATATAGAGAAATTGTCTTGGACCAATATCTAACGGTCAACCTCAAATGCAAGGTCTTCAACCACTGTATGCTCACAGCGATGACATATGGATGCCAGACATGGTCCCTTACCAGGGCCCCCGGTCCCTTACTAAATCGCTGGCAAGCAAGCTGCAAACAACGCAAAGAGCGATGGAAAAAATGTTAGGTGTTAATATTATAAACTACAAGACCAAATGAGAAATGAAATCATCCCGGGAAAAAAATAACCGAGGTAGAGGAATATGCAACAAAATTAAAATAGAGCTGGGAAGATGACGTGGCATGCTTGAAAGATCACCGATGGACCAAGAGGGGTACAGAGTGCCAACCCCGCACAGGCAGAAGGTCCAAGGGAAGACCAAAAAGACAAGTCATTGGAGAGATGACGCTTTGCTGAACCAACATGGGACAGGAAAGTGGCAAATAGAAATGAATGGAGAAGTCTGAGGGGAGAGCTATTGCCTGCAATGGAGGGATACAGACTAGCATCCAAAGCATCCATGCTTCTCTTCTAGGCTCAGTTCTTCGCCATACCTGTAAAGTTATTGGGTGGTGCATCTATGTCCTCTGGATTTAGACCGTGTATGAATGTTTCCCAAGGACTATTCTGCCTCTCCATAATTAAGTCTTTTATGTGATGGGTAAATACCTCAAGCTGTTGTGACGACAGGTTATGCTCACTAAGAATTGTAATGATATCTGGTTCATGGTTTTGCTTAATGATCTTTCAAGATTAG
>JAOWAY010209478.1:0-10082 GCA_028565895.1 Goniobranchus geometricus | reverse complement strand
TCCTCCACACCCCCCTCTCTCTCTCTTTCTCTTGCTCATTGACCAAGGCGAACAGTTATTAGCACTATTAACAAATCAGGTAATCTGCCATACATTTACACTGTCTTACACACAAAGACAAAGACATATGTGTATTTTATCAACAATATTGCCTACTTAGTGAGATTTGCTATGAATCATAAATAAATTCCCAGCATTATAAGCCAATGATCTTTGTGATATTGTTCTCTTTTGCCACTGACAGTCACAGACAAATTATGTTACAATTACAATAAATTGATTAGTTTTTTTTATATATATTGTCCACCACTTTTTCACAAGACCCTTCATTCCAAGAGTGCCGGAAGGCCTAAGTACTGGGTAAGATCATAAAGGGAGGAATGCAAAAACAGGAGATAGAAAAACAGAATAAACAAAGTGGGGTAAAAAGAAAAAATTTTTCATGACTCTTGTCATTTATTAATTGTATTTGAACGCATCATTCTGCAGTCAAGATTTGAGAAAAAAACAACAATAAAAAACCAAACTAAAAACTTTAATAATTACAGTTCTTATTGAAATCCAAGTAATCCAGCCTTTTTGAACTTCCCATTTTAGTCAAGACATGGCACTACTATGAGAACATCAACCATACCAGCAAACAGGCTCACTCACTTAAATTCATAATAGTAATAGATAGCAAAAAATGTGGCATATAAATAAAAGCATGAATAAGCCCCATTTTCTAGTGCTCCCCAGGAGGTACTTGCAGTATGTTTTATGGGTATGAAGAGAAAGAAATAAGAAAAAGTATAAAACAAACTAACACGCTCTTGCTTGAGCTACAGATGGATGTAAAAAGAGGACTCAATCAAATCTTCCACATCCCAAATGATATAAGCATAGCACTGACACCAAACATATGACTACTTTTAGGGCTCTTTTTGACTCAAATTTATGTCATCTCAGCACCTTAGGAAAAAAAGGATGGTAAGCAAAGTAAGAGAGAGAGCAAAAGCAGCAGAAAAAAGGCTTACACACATACACAGAAAAATATCATTTCTCACAAAATCAAGAAATAAACGATGTGAAGTAGTCTGCCATTGCTTGAGTACAGCCTATCACTTTAATGAATGCTGAATCTGAATAGATCCAGTGACCCATTTAATGTGAAGTGGAAAATATGCTGTCATAATGATGTAAGAAGTCCTTCAAAAGGACCACCATCAGACATGGCAACACTGAGATCCTGGGATCTGAATCAGACTTTTCATCTTGGGGTTGAATACCTTGATCAAGATGTAGCGATGATATTCAATAGCAATTCTGAAAATCTGATTATTAACACTATGCCTTTGCCCTGAAAAGTTGCATTTCAGAGTCTGTATTCACTGTTATTTGTGTTATTTACAGCCTAAAGACAAGGTACTGAAATGCTCTTTTATTTATATATACTTCCTTTATCATTTGTATAAGTAAAAAAAACATACTTTATCCTGAAATGAAAAAAGAAGATACATTGCACATACGTTTCATAATTGAATTGCATTTCTTTGCCTCCTCATTAATGTAGTGACATGAGGATAAAAAGATGAAAAGATACTCACACAAATGTCGTCAAGACCGAAAAACAAAAATTCACAGTCTTTGTCTTCAAAAGAATTCAGGCTTTTTCTAACTGCTGGCTCTTTCCAAAGCCAAAATAAAAACCCCCAAAAAACTCAAAGAATCTTGTTAAACAAAAAAAAAACGTCTTGTTCATGAGCAAATAAGATGAAAGGGCAATGACAGAAATTATCCTTAAATCTTAAAAGATTTGTGCTTTCGTAAAGCCAATTCTCTTTAGGATTCTCCCTCACAATCACAAGCCATCCCTTGTCCCCCTCACATCATCCTTTGTAGGAAGAGAAGGTCGCAAAGCCATACACATTTTATCAGAATACCAACAGACCAGCTGGCCCTTCAAGCTTATATGAAGAGATATTCAGGCTTCTGAGCCAGAGGACAGCCTAGGTGAAGACGGATTGACGCCGTCTCTGACACCTTCCACTTCCATGGCACATCAATGACCCATGCCTCACACCTAGCCACAGACAGAAAACTTAACCTTCCTGTGTCACCCCTGGGTACAAGCGGCCAGATAAGTAAGGTAGTCTTTTGAAAAGTGAAAAGGTATTCAAAGTAGTAAACAGTTCACCTTGCTGAACCAAAACCAACACAAACACACATAAAGATCTGATTTCAATTGAGAAGAGCATATAATTCATTCCAATAAGGAATAAAAATATAGGGCCAGCAAGTGTATGCAATTAACTTAAACAAAATGTGTGAGTTTTAAATTACAGTGACTTCACATTTTTCATTTATTTTTAAGACTTTGCAGCGCCAAATGTTCTGGAAATTTGAAATGCTTGAATTACTAGGGAGAAGTGAAATGAATAGCCCTCCTTCTAACACAAAAGCAGTTCAAAGCAATTTTCTCATCCTAAATATGTATTGAGGATTAAAAAAAAATTGCTCAGGAATACAAAACACTGATTATTTACTGTCGATAATCCTACAATGAATACTGGAATAAATCAATAGTTTGTGATATTTTGGTTTACCTATTGTACTATCTCCTGACCAATGCAAATTTTGAAAAAAAAAAAAAATTTCTACAGTAAAATGTAATTATACAGCACAATTTGGTCCAAAAGCCATAATGGTGGCATAATGATTTTGGCAGTATAATGAAAAGTAGGATGTACATCATGAACTGGGTAGCGTCCCTCGAGTCATTTTAATGAATGATGATAATGAAATGCCTTATTTCCCTTAAAAGACAATATGAATGAAATCTAATCTCAAGAGAGTTTTTGGGTGAACTTAGGAGAAGGTGGTTATGCCTATATGTACTCCAATTACATTTCTAGCAAAGGTATGACTCAACACATAAAGTATCATCAAGACTTGCTCCATATTGGTATCTAGTAGATAATACTTGAAAACAGTAGGCGGATGGGAAAAGCATTTTCTCTTTTCTACGTGACAATGGTGACAGGACAGGGAATTCTCCATACCAATATGTTACTGCCTATCATCCCACGCAAAGAAATATAGCCTCGTTCCACCACTTGCGTTGTGGCTTTGCATGCTAATGGTCCAGATCTTCCAAATGATGCAAAAGCTCTGTCCATCACCATGTGACAATTGCACAGTATATAGTAGGCTAAAAAAACCCATTTATACAGATTGTCTCTCATCAGTTTCATGCAATAAACAGTATTTTCATGAACAAGATTGTTCACATCCATGATTGCTTCAGCTAACACTAATTAAATAGTTGTAACAATAATCAAAATGGCCAACAGCATTGCAGATGTATCTTTTCGGTTGGCGGTCGTGGTATAAAGAGATTATTTCATTATAAAACTATGAGGAGCGTTTCATGAGCCTCATCCTTGGCAGAGAAGATGGTAGTATAAAAAGCATCCCATTTACTTAGGTATTGCAGCTGTTCCATAGAGATGTATGTTGGCAGATAATAGAGGTGGTGATAGCAAGGCTTAACTGTACTTTCAATAGTAATTCAAGGCATAACATGTCAAATCAAAAGCAGGTGAAGACCAGCTGACGATAGCACAAATGTTTGTGTTGTCTGGGGACAGGTTTTGGGCTATGAAGTTGTTCCTCTACGAAATAAAGTCTATGATATAATCTAAAACACAGATCTCTATACTGGTTCTGAGCCTACAACAGCATCCAGAAGAAAGTTAACACTTTGTTTAATCAAATTTATCTCAAATATTGAATATCATATACATATGCAATTGAAATCACAATTTATTTCTGCACAATTTGAAGCAGAGAGTGATAGAACAATTAAAAAAAAAAGTTATGAATAATTAAAGGAAGGTAGGTCTAGATTCTACAAGTACAGCCAGGAAACTCAAAAATCCTCAGACTATGTACCTTTATTAAAGAACCGATCAAAGTCAAGGATCAAGAACTTGAAGAAGTCAACACTTTCACATATCTGGGAAGTGTGGCGGATGATTTAGGAGGAGCAAATGCCGATATAAAGACTAGAATATCCAATGCTAGGACAGCATTCAATTCCTTGGGAAAGGTCTGGAAAGATAAAACAATCTCAACAAAGACCAAATGTCGGCTTTTCAACTCAAGCTTCAAATCAGTGTTGTCGTATGGATGTGAGACATGACAGACCTTTGAAAAATGCATGCCTCAGGAAGGTTTTGAGAATCAGATGGCCTGACAGAATTCGAAATGAAGAACTGTGGGAAAGAACAGGACAGAAGATTTGGCTTGGTCACACATTGAAGAAGTCACCAGGAAACATTACACTGCAGTCACTGTGATGGAATTACCAGGGTCAGAGGAAGTGAGGTAGACCGAGAACAACATGGAGGAGGATATGAGAAGAAAAGGACTCAGCTGGAATGGAGTCCAGAAACTAGCCCAGGACAGGGATCAGTGGTGAGTTCTCATTAGTGGCCTTTACTCTGGAATAGGGTGAAGAAGCAATGATGATGAGATTTAGATTTGATGTTTGCAAATCATAACAGGGAAAAAAAATAAAAATTGATTTGATGAATTGAACTTGTGACAAAACACCTTTGAGCACTTTCATTGAATCCAAAAATGAATTTAAATTGACAACAGCTTAAACTCTACACTTTCATCTAAATTTGAATTTGGATACAAAGCTCTACAAAGTTCTGGTTCTAAATTACAATGCTATCCCAGTAACACTAGTAACAGAGCCTTGACAAGAGTGTAGAGGAAAGAGCGAGAGCTCTGGGATATCAAGAAGCTGGATAGAATGTTACAGCTGTCTCAAGACTGTTCGGCTGTGCAAGGTGTGTCCTCTACAAGGTTATGACTAAAAAATATTGATTTGAATACCACCAAAGATAAACCTAAAACTGATCACTCTTGAGTAACAACGCATGACATAGATTTGACAATTGTTGAAGGCCATGAAAACAATCTATTTCTTCCTGCAACTTCTACTTCAAAAGAAAATGGCACTTGTCAACAAACAGTCACGAGAAGGTTTATCTGAACTCGCATTGAAGGCCAGAAGGCCAGCCATTCTGCATAAACTATCAGAAGAGAATAAACTTGTTTTATTTTCCTGGGCAAGAGACTATGAGAGATGGAATTTAGCATGGTGAACTCGAAGACTTTCAGAGTTTAAACAATTGGGGGATGAGGAGAACAATGAGTGTAACATCCTCCTGAGAACAGCAGAAAGGCGGGAGGGTTGGAAGCTACTGAGTGCAAATGTTTGCAACAGACCTGACACTTAGAGTAATACTAATACATAACATAATCTCAATGTCCTTTTACATTTGAGATCGACCCAAAAGAACAGAACAGAATTGCAATGCAAGGTTTAATCAAAATATGGTTAGTGAGCCAGTCAATTAATGGCATGGAAGAGTTTGTTTTGGGGTGAAAGTGAAAAGACAAACACCATGGAAGGTTAGTGAGAAAAACTATGTTCAAGATATTCTGAGACTGCGTATCATTCTGCCTCTTTGTCAGCAACCATAAAGCATGAAAAGGCTCCAGCCTAGTGTGTCATATGGTGGCTTTCCTAAACAAATCTCGATTACTTTCTCTGCTGGCCCAAAGTCTCAACAGATCTGTCCAATAGAGCACAATCTAGGCTCACATGAAGAAAGCAATGAGAAAAGAACCAAAATCAATAAAGACTTTATTTGAAACATTCGAGAGTATTTAGAATCAGGCGTATCCTGGTTTTGTTAAAGCTATTTTAGCTATCACAGAAACATCGTCGAGTTCAAAATATTTTGTAGGAGGATAAGGATTACAGTGAGAAAACCAGGAATGACAAGTGTCAACTTTCTTTTGGACATGATTGTATAATGGATGATATTTCTGTGTTTGCATTAAAATGCAGAGGGAAGATTTTGTTATTTTACAGATGAATACAACTGATTTCATTAGAAAAAATTGAAAGAAAAAAATAAAACCCACCAAGGTATGCCAAAAAGCAATGCATTGAAAAGTAACTATGAAATCACCCAACAGAATTTCAAAAGTTACACCCCGGGTATGTCAGTTTTCTAGGGATTTTTTTTTTCAACATAGATTCCTTTCAACACACATGCCAACAAGGCACCTGTAGCATGCAATAAAATTTAAAGTAAGAGTCTCGATTCTATATCATGATCATATGAGAGTGCTGGGATTTTGCTATGAGCTTTAAAATTAATTACACACACACACACATATCGTCCGTGTAACTCTCTAACCGTCTAAGTTAATTTTATAATATTTTTTCAGGAGAGCGAAAAAAACGTAGCCGATCACATTCAACAAGCCTGAAACAATTACACACATATATATAGGATCTTACAACTTTAATTTTAGACTTAAATTTTTTTGCGTGCAAGAGCCAAGCTAAAGCCTACGATGTACAGATCACATTACAAAGAGTAAGAAAAAAGATATGTTTGTAATTTGTAATCAGTCCAACTTGTTCAAAATTTTTGCTTAGTTAAAATACTGAGTCAAATTAAGTCTGCAGGTTTGACTTAAGATCCATCCGAAAAGGCTAGAGTAAGCTTTTTTTTTGTTTTGTTCCTGAAACAATTATGTTGGGTTCCATGTACTTTATACATATCAGATTCAAACGAACATAAGCTTCTGATAAAATCAATCTCAGTTAAAGAGAAAAGAAGTTTAAAAAAGGTGGAAGCAAGCTTAGATCTGAATCTCAAAAAGAATCTCATTTCGGTTCAATTTGTTGGGATTTAATGAAGATTTGAAGGTAAACAGTTCTAATAATCTTCCCTCTCAACGGATACATGGGACACTTTAGTCCAAGAGTACTGTCAATGTGTAAGCATGCTTTGACCTCCTCCAGACCACCAAGTGCTTAAGCAAAATCAACTTAACGAACATCAAGTGTAAGGAGCTTTCTAGTGCAAGCTGAGGACAAGTGAAGTATACATTAAGTGAATGCAAGTCGCCACAGGAACGGATGGGTCATTTCAATTCATTTAGTACATGTAGCATTAAGTATGGAGTAACAAGGTTTGGATTAGATCAGAAAAGAGTACACAGGCAAGTTTGATGACAAAGTGCACAAATCTAGGTAAGATTGACATTGTCATATCAGAGGTGAGATGGAGAGATGGAGAGTAAAGTGGCGAAAAAATGCTAAAGATATCCACTATCTAGGAAGAGGCAAAGATTAACAAAAAAGAGAATATAGAGAATATATTTATTCATGACATTCTCAATCTCTTTCTCTGTCACTTTATAAATCACAATGAGGCACAAACTGGTGCAAAGCAAAGAAATAAGTTGAGGAATTTCCTTCCAAAATATATTAAGGGCTCAAAATGTAGGAAGGAACCAACATTGAAAAAATCATATGTCATAAAAGATTGTGCAATAAAGTTCTGCGACGTTCCCATGCCCCCACTGGACCTGCCAAGCGACATTCACATATTATGCAGAAGTCAGTTGAGATAAAATAGCTTCTGATTTTCTTTATATTTTTGGAAAAATCTACAACTCTTCTAGATGCTCAACAGCTGGTACAGACATGTAAGAAAGAACACTGAAATGTCATCTAAGGGACAAAGGGCAGTCCTTTGCCATGGGCACCATTAGAAGATCAAAATAACAGATTGGGCTTATTCTTCATTCCTCTGCAAAGCAAAATAAATAGCCAAGCTTCATGGTTCTTCCACGATTGTATTTCAGTGTATTTTCCATCGGTTGGTGTCAAATTTTGCACAGCTCCTTCAGAAATCTTCTGTGTTGTAGAAGTTTAAAGATTGTCTTTTGTTTATCCTCTGTCTTCATACTGACATGAAGTTCTTATACAATATTCAATCATTGCTGAAATGTGAATCATAGTATTCAAATAAGACATTGTAAAAGAATTTCCAAGATTTGTGATCACAGCCTCCACTATGACATAACCTAAGATTCAATTATATCCTCTTTATCCACAAAAATGTGAAGGGCATCACCTACATCTGAATTGTAATTTGCAATATGAATTAATCTAAATTCTTGACATAAGGGACTGTTAACTATGACATTACAATCTGTGGCAGAGACAAACATAAAATAAAGTCCAAAGAGCAAATTTGCCAGAAAGGTACTAAGCATTAATGAAAAGTAACTATAATGACAATAATAATAATAATAATAATAATAATAATAATAATAATAATAATTCAGATAACTGACATGGTGTAAGATTTGACCACTGCAGAGCCCATTGCTGGAGAAAATGGATAGTGGATGTTAGGTGGATTGGGATATTTTGGGTAGGCAGCAAGCGGAGGTCAGTTCAATGGGAAAGGAATTGTTTGAAAAGGATTATAAGGAAAACGAGGAGAGCCATTGTCATTCATGATCATCACATTGACATCCAACAGATAACAAGCCTCTGAGAGGGCATGACCATGTCTAAAGGTCAGAAATTTACATTCACCCTTTTAGATCTCAAAACTAATTATGATGTTGCTGTCTCCTTTCAAACTGTCAAGTCAGTTTATGGATGAGGGAGGCATGCACCAATTTAGTATTGGACTTTTCACACCTCCTCTGAACAGAACAATAGTCACGAAGCATGGTCTCAGTCCTGCCAGGTTTTCAAACTTGAAAACTGGGATCCAGAGTATCAAAAACCTGGATTTCAGACCAAAAATCTGGACGTCATCGATAGCATGCCAATTTCGGACTAAATTTGATATAAACTAATACACTCATCATTTTTGAAAGACTGATACATCATCTGATTCTGATTGGATATGATATTTTTAGTACAACAAATGTACAAATGAGACCAGGAAACACATTAAAAAGAGAAAAAAAAGTTTATTCCATGGAAATACTTAATTTCTTTGAAACCTTCACTCACTTTCTACCTCACACTCAAATACACACAAAAGCTCTTCACTTTGTCACACACATAAACCTTTATCACACAAACAAAAACTTTCTCACACACAAATATGATTTCTATTACAATCCCCCCCCCCCTGCACACACACACATCTTTGAACCTAACTCCTTCACTCATATGCAATCCAAATCACCAACACACACAACATCTATCAACCTAACACCTTCACCAACAACTCATATATATACAATACAAAATATCTTTCACCCTCACTCACACATTCATAAAAAGTAAAGGACAATCTCTAATCTTCACTCACCTGACTTATTCATATATATACCTAATCCATTCCAACCCAACTCACTCATTAATACATACATTCCTTATTACCCTCAGTCACTCATACACACAATGTCTATTGCATTCACTCTCTCATTGAAGTATACTCTCGCAATCTCTTCCATCCCTATTCATATGTACACAACCTTGTCACCCGACTTTATCAATCAAACACAATTTCTATCACCCTCACTCTCCCACACACACACAATCTCTATCATCTGACTTGCTGGTTCAGATAGACACATAATCTTTAACACTCTCATTCACTCATTCACACAAAATCTCTTTCACTCTCATTCCCACACTCATTTATACACAATCTCTCACCCTACTCCCTCATACACACATACAATCCTCATCAGCCCCACTCAAACACACAAATACAATCTATATCAACCTCACTCCTACACAAACACATACATTCTCATCGCCTATTATCCTAACTCTCTAGTTCATATAACACACACACTCACACTAATATTACTAATAACCTCAATAACTCATACAATCTTCATCACCCTCAACACTCTGACATACAATCACTATCATCCTCAAATAATACACACACACGCACGTACACACACACACACAAAATATCTCTCGAGCCTTAGCACGCACATAACGACACAAAATCTCGATCACCTGCACTACATTTCACGCACACAATCTCTCTCTCTCTCTCTACACACACACACACACACAAAACACATACGGACACACTAGCACACATACACACAAATGTCCATACACGACATATGCGTCCAACGGTCCAATTCAGAAACTATTACTGTCTGTCTGTCTCTCTATCAGTCTGTCTGTCCCTCTGTCTTCCTCCCCCCGCCCGCCTCTCTCTCTC